>RJWT010000581.1:0-31471 GCA_004365215.1 Cuniculus paca
TCTTCTTGACTTGATGGTTTGTGTTGAGAAGTCTGCTGTGATTCTGATGGGTTTTCCTTTATAGGTGATCTGTTTCTTTTCTCTAACAGCTTTTAATATTCTGTTCTTGAGTTGAATTTCTGGGATCTTGATTATTATATGTCTGGATGTAGATTTGTTTTGGTTATGGCTAGCTGGAGTTCTATATGCCTCACTTATTTGAATGTCATATTCTTTTTTCATGCTTGGGAAGTTTTCATAAATTATATCTGTAAATAAGGTCCTGATGTCATTTCTTTTGACCCCTGCTTCTTCACTCACATTTTTAATTCTTAAATTATGCATCTTTGAGTTGTCCACCAGCCATTGAATTGTTACTTCCTGAGATCTTGTTATTTTTAAAAGATCTTTCTTTTCACGATCATAGGCTGCAAACCTGTCTTCAAGCTTTGAAAGTCTTTCTTTAGTTTCCTTCATTTCAACATGCCAGCTATCAAATGAATTTTTAATTTTCTGGATATCTCTTTGAATCTGTTTCATGCGTTCTAAATCTCTCTTATGCTGTTCATTCATGGTTTCCCTCATTTTCCTATGCTCTTCTATTTTTTTATCTGTGTCTTCTATAGAGATGCTATTTATTTTATTATGGTTTTCATTTCTTCTTTTACCTGGGATAGAATTTCTGTTCTAATTCCTCTTATAGCTTCCTGAAGTTGTTTCTTTACTTCAGTTGACATCACTTCAGACATTTCAGGTGTGCAATTCTCGATCTCCATGTTTTCCTCTTGAGAAATTGCGCTGCTTGGGTTGGACATCAGAGATTGTCCTCTCCCTCTTCATCTTGTCATATTCCTGATTTCTTCCACCCTGAGTAGTGTGGTCCCAGGCACCCCAGCACTGGCCACAACTTCTCCGAAGTTAGACTGTCTTTTCTGGCGAGTGCTGGCTAGGTTTATCTGACGCTGGGTGCCTGTGTCTCTGCACTGAGTTAGGCCCCAAGCCAGCCACAGTTTGCAGGGGAGCAGACCTGGTTAGACCATGGGAATCTAAGCTGTTTAGGAACCTAAGCGATATTGCCTGAACCTCACAAGGGAGCGGATCACCGACCAATCAGCTTCCGCATGTCCACCCACAACCTGGAGCTTCAGAATGACTGGTTTTTCTGGCCTTAGTGTAAGCAACTTCCATGGGTCTGCCCACAACCTGGTGCTGATGCCAGAAGTGGTTAGCAGTCTTGGCCCTGGGCTGTAACCTGCCCGATTCCAAGATGGCGCCCAGCAGATCACTCTCTCCCATGGGGGGGTGGAATTCCAAGCACTCACCAGCAGCCAGTGCAGATCTCTGTGTCCTCCACTCTCCTTCACCCACACACCTCTCCACAGATACACCTGGGGTTGACCACAGCTGCGACCATGACTGCAACCACGATGTGCATCTCTAGGCTCAGCAGGTCTTCTGGCAGGTGAATCTGGCTCCAGGCTAAGGCGCTGCCAGCCACCACCTTCTTCTCTGATTAAATTCTTTTTATTCTCTTTGTGGGCTTCAATTCATATTTTAGGTTCTTCCCTGGTCCAGGGGACCCACTTCCTTCCTTCTTGTCCTCTCCAGGATGTTATATTCCAGCATCTGAACTGTTTCTCTCAGAGAGACTGTTTACTCTGCTGCTTACTGTTCCGCCATTTTTAGGTCTTCCTCCTGGACAATTTCATATGAACCATTCTCCTAGTTTTTTCCTTTGAGGTCCACTCAGGTCACTGAGATATGTGCACATGCAGGCTGCTGAAAAAAATCATTTCCTGGTGAATAGAGCTCTTAGATTCAATGATCCTCCATTGATTCAATCTCACTGCTAGCAGCAGGTTTTATTCTCCAGTATCATTTGGTCATATGGTTTATGCAAACTTCCTTTTTTGTGATCTGGCTACCTCCTCCATAGATTGGTTCACAAATCACTTCAGGGTCTATTCTTCTCTGCTCTTACATGCTCTAATATTTCAATTCTCTAAAACAGCAAATCAATCTGTATTTACCTCTATACTAACTTCCTACACTAGTTTGGGATATGTAAGTTTTGAAGGAAAAATAAGTTTCCCTAAAAATAATTTTCTACTTTCACATTATAGGGAAAACTTAGAGCTAAGAATCTGGTACCGACAAAAATGGGAGTCACATGAAGATTTTGAGCATTACCTTCAATTATCAAACTGTAATGCATGTTCACTACAAAGCTTCTCTTAAGGTCCATGTAGCAGTAATAATTTATTGATAAAACTATCATAATAGTCAAAATACTGAAGGAGGGAAGGGAATTGGGAAGTAAAAAGAATGAAGTTGTGTTATGTATACGTATCAACCAACTCTATGTACTGCCAACATGTGTTAATAAAAAACAATAATAAACATAAAAGTTATGTCAAATACACTTCAATCCTGCCAAGAGTTGATCATTGTGAGCATCTGTATCAAAATCCCACGCAGAGGTAGATTTATGTGACAACACTTTTTTTTCAATTCTTGGTTTTCGATACTCTCAAAGGAAAAAATGACTTTCTACTCACTTTGTGTAATTCTTTTCACACTCACTTGCTTAAGACAAAGCAATAGGCTATTCAGAAACAACCACAATATCTCTACACATTCAGAAAGCAGCAAAAAAGATATTCTTTCAATGTAACAAAACCTCTGAAACAAGCTCTGAGATATGATTCATATTTTAAGAATAGATTCATATTCATTATATAATTATATTTACTGAACATGTGTGGGGTTTTGAACATGACTAAAATGCAAGTATGACTTCACACATATTAATGAGGTAGAGAGAAAACTTGTCATCTTCAGTCAAATTCTGGATTCTTTTTTTTTTTTGACCATTGGTAAGAAGGAATACAACACTAATAGAAAAAACTCTGCCCTTAATAAATGACAATATAACCACACATGAGGAGACCTGGAAGGGTAAAGTTCTTGGACATATTGAAATATTTGAATGTTGAATTGATAGAAAATCACCTACTTTTGCCATGGGTGGTTATATAACATATGGCATAGGAAGAAAAATGTCTTGAGATTCTCTCTCACTACAATCTCACTAAAAGCAAGTACCAAGTAAACTCACTATCCTTCTTTAATGCTACTTGGCCAGAGTTGAGAGTAACATCTGAGTATTATTAAGTACTAAACAAACATTCAGCAACGTATTCCTTGAATTTTGTCACTTTTTTTCACTATAATTGGGAGATCAGGTGAGACACTTAAGTATGTCAACCAACAGAATGTACAAGAGGCTTAATGGGAAGACCCATATGTATATAAATATGGGAACATTAATAGATTTGTCACTTTTTTCATGAGAGTTAAATGAAATACTATGTTTAAGAAGGTAAAAAAAAATCCTACCTCATCCTTTTCTTTGAGTATGACGTCTTTTCTGATATGGAGATGGGGCGAATCTCAATTTAATCACACTTACCATCTCTTTTGGTAATTATTATTTCTACTATATTTACATAATTAGCTATACGGAATGGGAGAAGGTGAATCTTGATTATAGAGTAGACATACTAAAAATACAATGGCAAAATCAAAGTTTACAAATATTTTCTAAGATAGAAATGAATTTCCTAAAACATATAAAGGCCAGAAGCTATAGATCATAGTTCATGTCATTAACAAAAATTATACCAAAGGGGAAAAATGGGATCAAAGGATAACCTGATAACAAAAATGTCAATGGTATAAATCAGTTCCACTTAGAAAATCACTGAAGAGCACAGACCAAGTGAAAAATAATATTAACCTGTTGATATGAATACTTAGTCACCTAGAGAGACAAATTTTGGGGAGATTTGAATGTAATTCTTTTATTGTCATTATTATTAAAGTTCTACTACACTCCATAGAATAGGTATATGTGATACTCACACCAGATTTTCAGATGTTATATTTCTTTTCATTTAGCAAATTTGTATCCTGATAAGTAGCATAAGCTCTTTGTGAGTCATATTAGGGCCAATAATTCTTTCTGAATACTGTCCTTTCAGAGCTATTGATGAGGTAAGGTACAGGTCCTATAAAGCAATCCCCCCAGTCTTTTTGTATTGACTCTAGAATAAGTATTAAAGAATTTTTGATAGTGCAAGAGTAATTATTAAAGAATGATTGATAGTGCGTACTTTGTTCTATAAAATACATGTTATATTCTAATTTTCTTGGTTCTTGATTTTTCTTTCTTTTGTCTTTTTGTTTTTTCAGAAGCATATATAACATAATGGGAAACAAGGAGATTTAAATTTAATGTGAGGGGAAAAAAGAGACTAAGCACAAGTTATTTTGCTTACTTTAAAATCCAAGCAGTACTATTTTTCACTTTCTTTATAAAACAGAAAGATCCTGGAAAAATATCTAATTTTAGAAGAAATGTGTGTAGATAAAGTTAAGCAGAAGCAATTTTCACAAAATTAATGATAGTAATATTGTGCCCCTTCAGACAGCTGTCCAAGTATTTCTTAAGCATATCAAATTTTATAATATTCTCAGAGTGTTTTGAAGAAATTATTATATCTGTTGTACAGATCAGGAAGCAGTATCTGGCATATGAATTATTTCACAAAGATCATCAAAGATGCCTCTTCAGAGGTAGGAATAGAATTTAAAGGTTTCTGAATCCCAGTGAGGTCTTATCTTCTTGTGCACTGCTTCTTTCTGAGAATCTAGAATTTATATTTTAAGTAGAAGACTAAGTGATGACAACCTGGGAACTTTTTTGCTTTCTAACAATGCAGAGTATCTGACTTAATTTTAGTCAGAATATTGTAGAGCATTAGCTAGACAAACTGACCAATACTGGCCAGAGAAATTGACCTAGGCATGGACCTTGTGGCTGACAGAAATCATTCCAAGTCAAACATCTGCTTTTTCGGACATACTAATAAATGCCTCTCTACAACTATTTCATCACTTACAAAATTGGGAAAATGATAAGATTGCAGTACATGGGTGCAGTGTAAACTTATATATACCTATATAAGCTTATCTAAATTATATAACAGTTATATTTTAAAATAATATTACAGCTATATATATTATATATACCTTTCACATTTTAGTATTTGTGAAGGTGCCAGCCATGTAATATTTTAATGTAAGGATATTTGTTAACATCAAGTTCCCACTACTTACTGGTGAGGAAAATACTATTGTGTTTACTGCTGAAACCTAAGAAAAATAGATGAATGACTACAGTTATATATATATATATATATATATATATATATATATATTATTGACACAGCAAAGGAATTTTTCTTTGGAGACTCCCCGGAACAGTTCAAATTTAAACTTTCTCTTCCTTCTCTAAGTTTCTGTTTCAGACTTATATACCTAGTTGACTCCCATTCCTATCAGTGGGTTTCAGTAAAGTGCTCTCAAAGAAACTTGTCTATAAACATATGAGTATCTGTTCAATGTCAATATATCATGTTGCTTAGTCACTCTTCTACCAATAAGCAAAAGTAGAAAATGTTTTGCAAAAACTAAATTGTCTGAACTTCTTAGTATAGTTAGAATGATTCTCATAAATGGCATAGAAGAGATTGGAAATCTCATGACTCAAAAAAATAGCAAAAAAAAAAGTAAAAGAAATGAGTTTAGATAGTAGTTAACACTCATGGAGAAGAAAACACATACTTACAAAATGAAACTTTTTCTGAATTTGATTCTTAGATATTGTCAGTTAAGT
The DNA here is from genome assembly GCA_004365215.1 of Cuniculus paca. NCBI lineage: Eukaryota > Metazoa > Chordata > Mammalia > Rodentia > Cuniculidae > Cuniculus > Cuniculus paca. The sequence goes on from RJWT010000581.1 coordinate 5,720, forward strand.
AGTTTAAAGGAGCTGGTCTCCCTTCTGCTTTCACCAGTTTCTTTTGGCAGCTTGAGAGCGATCCATTTTGATGATCTTAGAGCTTTGCTAACATCACTGCTTCCTTATGCCTTTTTTGCAATTAATATAAACATATATTTAATGCAGTATAGGCAGAGAATATAGCATTTAAGTTGCAAGTCTTCTGAGCCAATCATTTTCATAGCTCTCAGATTGGTCTGAGTCCTAAGATCATAAGGAGAACAGTAACATGTTTATTTTCCCCTGTACTGCAGAGATAGAAAACCTTTACACTTTCAGATGAATTTAAAGTACCTAAACACAGATGTTTCACTTTTGCATTTCAGTAAGCAAATGAAACTGATATCATGGCATTTCATTTCTTTTAGATCAAAATAAAAAAAACAAATGCAAACAAGACAAAAGAAATCACAAATTTAAAGAAATAAATCTATACTTGAGCCAGAATTTAGTCATTGCACAATCTACATCTATTGCATGGCAGAAGAGACAGATGGTTAATAAATGCATACAAATTTGAGAATAACTGTAATCATCTCTGTTTAAAAGTATACTGTCAAAATATGATTCAAGCAAATTATTTTTATAATGCGATGCCCATGTAGCAGCATATTTTACTTGCCTTAAATAATATATTTAATTTTTAAGTCTAAGTACAGAGAAAGTATTGCTAAGAAAACATGCTTAAATATTTGATATTTTTTTTTTTGCAAAACCTAATCAACACGTATATGATCCAAGACCAAATTTCACATTTGTACTGGGTAGGTAAAATTGTTAATCATTTGTTATCATTAAAAATATGGATTCAAGGAAAGTCAGTAATACTATTCAGTTACATAAGTGACAAAGTTTAAGGATGGTAATTGACATAAGTGGATTTTTAGTACAGATAATAATTCATTGGTATTATGGTAATGTATTTTTGAAATATGTTTGCTGTTATTGGAGAATATAAAACCTTGATTTTTCAGATATAGTAATGTTAAATAGGACTTAAAGACTGAATGGGTTATTGAAACAAAATAGAATAGGATGATCAGTTTCAATAATAAAAATCGTTATTTTAAAAATTATAGTAAAGGAGTTAAAAAAACTAATGTATAATGTGAACATGGTTTATTAAAAATCAATAGCATGCAGAACTCTTGTGAAAGTTTTAGATGTGTCTTTGAAAGAATAACATTGTAGGGTACCTTCCCAATGGGAAATAACATGGAAAATAAAATGCTAAAATATCATCCATGTGGATGATAATTTTCATTTGCAATACATGTTAAAAATTTTCACCCTTTTCTTGATGTCTTCCTTGGAAATATTTGTATATTTGCCACTCATTTCTAATTATTAGTGAACAATAATATCTTGCACATCTTAGTGATAGAAAATTGTCTCTGACATTAATATTTTCCACTTCAGACCAACACACAAATGCACACATGCTTACACACACAAACACAAAGACACACCATACAGAAAGACACACTGCTAATACTATGTTTTCCAAAAGTAATATATGCTTACAACGAATGTAATGATGTTAATAAAGAGATACATGAATAACTTTGAAATACATATATTTCACAATTTTCATGTTAGTGAACATAATTCATAAAATTGTTATTAATTATAATGCGATAGGGACAAATATTGTTACTTACTATGTTGTCTTATTAAAGATTTGTTATTATAGCTGCACCAGCTACATTGAGTAAGTGCTGCTTTCACTCCCATTTACACAGGAAGAAACTAATGCATAGAGAATATCAGAATTTCCTAAGGTCACCAACTAGCATGTTGTATAGCATGCATCAGGTGACTTTCGACCATAGTACCTAAATTCTTAAAAATGATACACTAAAATTAAAGAGCACTCAGTAAAAGCAATAAAATCTGTTTGCCTTTTTTTTCTTTAGAATTCAGGACTTAGCACAGTTTTATATTAAAAGGACTTGTTTAGAAAGTTATTAGAATAATTAGAATAATTTAACATTAAATATTCTTTTTAAGAAGAAGCAAGCGAAGTATATGTCAGACACTGTAAATGAGAAGAGCATGACTGCAAAAATAGCTTTTATTACTTTAGTAAGTGAGCTCACCCACAAAAGAATAAATAAATAAGTGAATAAAAAGAAGAAAACAAAGAGACAGAACCATCATGTGAAAATCTAGAACTAAAAGCAATATCATTGAAGGAACTCCTCTGTTTATTTTAAAGTATGTCACTTTGTTTATAAAACAATGAAGATATAAAAATGAAAGTTTCAACTAAGTCAAATGCCTGATTACTAAAAAAGAGTCAAATGAATTATTTCAATGAGTTTTTCCGAAATGTTTTTACTAAGGAAAATGAAACCCAAGTAACATTAATTTGGAAGTGCTAAAATATAAGGCACATTTATTTACAATTTGTAAGTATATATTTCATCTGAAAATAAATTAAGCATATAAAATAACCATCTACAACTCTTATTTATGGTGATGATCAGTGATAATTATTGTTTTTTAAAAATTAGTCTTTGGACTCAAATTTTTTAAATATGTTCAGCTTCATGATTTTACTCTTCTTAATTTGTATTTATGAAATTAATATTTCATAACAATTAGAAGTTCTTTGCTTAAAATGACATATGTGTTGTTTTTTCAGATTGTTGCCCATATGTACTAATGTATATCTTATCAATATTACAGAGACACACATCATAGTCCTTTCTTTTTTATTTTTCAGGTTTTCTGAAAGCATGTATGAGAAGAAAGAGAGATATTACCTATATTTATTGATTAGTAAACACAATTGAAATTCTTAACAAAAGTTCTTTGTTTCAGTATTAGAAAAAAGGAACATAAAATAATTATGCTACTAATTTCTCTTAGTTCATTGAAATGAAGAGTTTGTGCTAATATTGTTTGGATAATTAAATGCCTGTATCTTGTACTGAGTAACTAATTTAAAGATAACAACACACAATGTATTAACCATTCCTACTTTCCTATTATCTTGTTTTGAAATTTTGTTCTATTTTTTTCTCTTTGAAGTAAAATTTTTTAAAATAGGAACATATAATGATGGAAGAATATTTTGAACTCTACCTCATTTCAGAGCCTTGATAAATGAGTAAAATATTTTGAAAGTATTTAAGGACAGTAACCCTTACATCATCTACATTTTAAAACTATTAGCATTTGTGACACACAATATTTACACACATTTGGGGGAATGGGTAAATACATATGTTGCATATTGATCATTTTTGTTTTTTCTTTACCCTTTGTCTTCTCTCCCCCATTTTCCCATTTTGTTTCCATCGTCACAAAGTCTACTTCCCTATACCCTACTATCTCTTTTCATTTCACTCTTTATTTATATTTTGCTTTCTTGCATCAGAGAAACCACGCAATATTTAATCTTGTGTGTTTGATTTCTTTCACTTACAGTTATGATCTCAAGATCCATGGATTTTCCTAGAAATGATAAAAATGTATGCCTTTTATGTCTAACCAGACTCCATTGTGCATACATGCCATATTTTCTTTAAGCATTTATCTAGCGATAAGCATATGGACTGCCATCATAATTTCCATATTGTGAATCTTGCTGCTCTGAACATGAGTATGCATGTATTACTGTGATAAGATGACATTTACTCTTTCAGGAAGTTACTCAGAAGTATACGTAGGTCAAATAGAATTTCTATTTTTAGTTATTTGAAGAAGCTTCATACTGATTTCCATAGTGGTTGCATGAGTTTGCCCTCCCAAGAATAATGTACAAGTTTTCCATTCTCAACACAGTTTCATCGATCTACGTGTATTTTTTAGTCCTAGCTAACAGTCAACCTTTTGGAGTCAGATGGATTGCCACTGTTGTTTTGATTAGCAATTCTCCAAAGACAATACATACTGAACATTTTTTAATGTGGTTTGTGGCCATTTGTATTTCTTCTTTTGAGAAATGTTTAATCATTTCAATGCCCATTTGTTAAATTGGTCTTTTATTTTTGAAGGTCTGGTTTTTCAAGGTTCTGTATATACTTTCTGATATTAGTCTTCTGTCTGAGGAATAACCTGCAAAATTGTTTTTCCCATTCAATAGGTTATCTCTTCAATCCACTGATTTTTGCTTTGCTAAACAGAAGTTTTTTAATTTGATATGATCCCACTTGTTAATTCTTGGTATCATTTCTTGTGCAAGAGAACTTCTTTTCTGAAACTCTTTTCCTATGCTTGTGTCTTCAAGAGTTTTACTTATTTTATCCAAAAGGCTCCCTGTTTTTTCTCTCCATTTCTGGGACTTGATCAATTTTTATTTGATTTTTAGTTTACACTGTGATATATGAATCCATATTTATTCTTCCACATGGGGATAACAAGCTTTCTCAACTGTACTTATTAAGAAGGCTATCTTTCCTCCAGCATATGCTTTTTGCCCCTTCCTAAAAAATCAGAAGGCTGAAGGTGCTGGGGTTACCTGTGCATCCTTAATTCTTTTATCCTATTGGTCAGCAATTCTGCCAGTACCGTGTTGCCATGGTCCGTGTTACACTCAATGGAGAAAAAATGAAAACAACTCCTCTAACATGAAGAGCAAAAAAGGGTGTCCTCTCTCACCATTCATGTTCAGTGTAGTGCTCGATAACTTTACTTGGTCATTAGGAAAGGGAGAGAAATAAAAAAAGATACGAATAGGAAAGCAATGCACATGACATGATCCTTGTCAAGAAGACCCAAAACTCCACTAGAAGGCTCTTAGAATAAATGAATGCAGCAAAGTAGCACGATATAAAATTAACCCCCAAATCCATAGCACTCTAAATCCATCCAGAAAGAAATCAGGAAAACGATTCAATCCTAATGACTTCAATAAATAAGTTGAAAGTAATCTAATCCGAGACAGTAAAATACAAATTTAACAAAAACTACAACATGCTGAAAAAGATAAGAGATTGAAAATGACATTAGCAAATGAAAAAAAGTTTTCCTGTGCCTGGATTGGTAGAAACAGTGTTATCAAAATGGTTATAGTATCAAAAATGATAAATATATTTATTGCAATTCATATAGGATATATAAATATAGTGAAAAATACTGACAGCATTCTTCACAGGACAAAACAATACTAAAATTTGGAAGAAAAGAGTCATAGAATAGCTAATATAATCCTGAGCAGACAAAAAAAAAAAAGCAGGAGGCATCATAATCACTCTGCATTTTATAAATTCACAATATTTGACCTTCAACTTCAGTCATCATTTTACTGTTTGTTTGTTTTTTTCCCAGCAAATGATGTTTTGAGTCCTAAGAGCTATAGACAGGAACAGAACAAGTCCCCTGCTCTCACTGGCTAGCAGTGAACTAAGGGAAGATTAAAAAAAAATCAGGCTAATAAATATATAATATGTCAGATAGTAGTAAGTGCTTTGAGGAATATAAATCGGGTTTAGAAGATACAATTGAATTTAAGAGCCCTTTGGAAAGGCTAATAAAGAAATGCTTTTGTGATAAGACAATGTTTGTGGGCAGACCTGAATGAAATCAGGGACAAATACATAAGTGAATATCTAATGAGAATCATTCTAACTTGAGAAATAAACAGTTGTAAAGGTAATGATGTGTATCCTGCACACGTGTATTGTGTAACTACAGCAAGGAGACCGTGTGGTGGATCAAAGCCATCAGAGGAAACAAAACAACTGAAATGCTTAGAAGTTAGTTGCAAGACTGACTGAAGGTCTCCCTATATATCATCATATTTTTTAAAATAAAGTTAGCCTTATAGAAAACAGCAAAAGTAAAAAAAACTATTCAAAAATACTCATGTAATCTTTTCGAAGGGAGCTGTTATTAACACTTAACACCATTTTATTTGTACTGGTGTGTTGATTTCTCTCAATTCAAAGTACAGAAATGTGCAGTGTGAAGAGAAAAACAAACATATTGTGATTGATCAAAGCTTTATTTTTTGCTTCATATGTGCCTGGACTATCCCATGAAATGCTGGAAACATAATTTTGGTATGAAACTGATTCATTGGAATGTTTACTTGAGAATAACTTTCAGAAAAGAAGATTTACAGTCATGAGTTAAAGACCCAAAGTCTGACTGAAATTATTTTACCTTCAGTTGAATGTCCATTTAGAATATAATGATTTTGGTCAGGGTCAACTGCAATTAATAGGAAGGTGCTTCCATTTTGATTCTCTGTTTCACTGACATCATTAGCAACAACTGGTCCACCAGTCAGAGAAAGGTTAAATGTACAAATCTGTTGCACTGGAGTCCATCCTTTCACGTTGAGTTTTCCTTTTATTTTCTCATATAAGCCTGGGAGATACTAAGCAGAAACTTAGAAATCTATGTGGATCAGTGCTTTGGTTTACTTTGGGAACTGGTCAAAGAAACCATGTCAGAGATTGACCTCTCCCTCAATGCTGAAAACATAAACCATGACATTTTGCATAAAAATGACAAGCAAAGCAAATTTTCCAACAAATGAGGTACAGTGAATTTTTCACATTCATCTGCAAAACCAAAAATGATATTATATTAAGAATACATAAAATTGCCCCATCGTGTTATACAGTAGCACGTTTGGATGACATATATAAGTTTGTCCACACTATTGGAGTCTAAGATATTTGATGAATAGAGTTTTCTCTTAGATATCATATAAATATTCTTCTTTATACACAAAATACTATAATGTTTCAAATCTTTAGTGTATTCTTTAAACACAAGACATATTTTAATAAATAACATTTTATTATCTGTATTAAATAAATTAACCTACCTTATGACCAAATTATGTGAGTATATCATTATTAACCCATTTATTCACCATAGTATTTTCAGGCATTCCTACAATATTTTCTGCATCAAGTAACTTCACAGTACTGAATGAGTGAAATGGTATTATAGGTTTCTTTGTGTGAATATTTTTCTTTATTTTTATTAAATATGAAATTAAATTCATTCTTAATTGACACAAATAAACCAAAAATAGTATGCATTTATGGATTCTGTAGTGGTGATTTCATACATGTGTATGTGGTATAATTTTAAAGTCAGATTTAAACTATCCGTTCAGTCATTAATCATTTCTTTAAGGGGAAAGCATTCCAAATCCTTTCTAGGTTTTGTGAAGTACATCGTTCATACTTGCTCCCAGCATTCCCAGTAGTACTGCTCTGCTGCAGCATATCAGAACTTTGTGCTTTTGTGAACTTAACGTAGTATCTACTGATGAACCTTTGCTCTACCAGCAATTCTCTGTACTCTGCTCAGCTACTGGAAACATCTATTCTCAACTTCTAGAAGGTTAACTTTTAGACTGTATGTATGAGTGATATCATGTAATACTTATTTTCTATGTCTGGCTTATTTAGCACAGTAATCTTGAATTGCATCCATATTTTCTCAAAAGGCAGTATTACCTTTTTCCATGCTTTGATAGCACTGCATTGTGCATATGTAGCAGATTTTTTTTTTCAGCTCATAAGCTCATGAGCATTTAGCTTGTTTCCAATTCTTGACTATTGTGAATAGTGCTGCAGTACATATGAAGATGCAGATGTCTCTTTGACAATAATTATGATAACAACATTGGATATATATCCAGTAGTGGAATTGCTGGATTGTATGGTAGCACTGTTTCTAAATTTATTTTTTGAGAAGCCATCATTCTGTGTTCCATTGTGGTGGTATTAAAAGCACACATGGCTTCCCTTTTCTCCATTCCCTTGTCAACACTGGTTTTCCTTTGTCATTTTGAGGATAGGCATTCCTGTTGGAGGAGGCGATATATCATTGTGGTTGTGATTTGTATTTCCTTGGTTAGCTAGGCTAAGCACTTTGTTTCTCAACCATAGGCCATTTGTATGTCTTTTCAGAAATGTCTATGTAAGTATATTGGCCATTTTACATTGGGATTTTTGTTGTTGTTGCTCTTACTGAATTTTTGAAGTTCCTTACATACTCTGGATACTATCCTTTTGTCACATGTATATTTTGCAAAGATTTTGTCCCTTTCTGTGATTAGCTCTTCATTCTGACAAGGAATGACTCTGCTGTGCAGGACCTTTTCAGTTTGATTTAACTCTACAAGTCTTTGTTCCCTGAGCTTTTGGGGTCTTGGCAGCAAATCTTTGTTCATGGCCGTGAATTGAATGAATGAAGCATTAGCTTCATATTTCTTTCTCAGAGATTTATGATTTCAATTCCTTCATCTTCCTTTTTCCATTTTGAGTTGATTTTGTCACTGGTGATAAAAGCCCAGTTTCAGATTTTTGCCTGTTCCTCTCCAATTTTCCCAGGACCATGTATTGAAAAGACTCTTTTCTGAGTGTTAGTTGCTAGCACCTTTGTCAAATATCAGTTTACTGTATATGTACAGGCTTATTTCTGGCTTCCTACTCCCTTCCATTAGTCTGTGTCTGTTTTATGCTCGTATCATACTGCTTTGATTACTACAGACTTGAAGTATATTTTGTAGAAAGGTAGTATAGTATCTCCTGATTAGTTCATTTAGCTCATGATTGCTTTGTTATCTGAGAGTTGTTTTATAGTTTCATCACATTTAAGAGTTGTTCTATTTCAATCCCTGAACAATGATACTTGTATTTTGATATAGATTGTAGTGAATCTATAGATTATTGTAGGTAGCAGAGACATTTTAAAAAGTATTGATTTACATAATCAATGACCACTGGATGTCTGATTTTTTATTGGCTTGTTTGTCTTACTTTCTTGTCTGGATGTCTGATTTTTTGTTTGTTTGCTTGTCTTACTTTCTTGTTCAATGACATCAATGTTTTAGAGTTTCTATTATGTATCTCCATTAATGCTTTGGTAAAATTTATTCCTAAGGTTTTTTTTATTTTTATTTTTTATTATTTTATTTATTAGCATATGTTTGTAGTGGACCATGTTTACATTTCCTCTGAGGAGTTAGTACAAGTGCATAACAATTCTTAGTTCCTTCTTACATCCTCTTTCTCTTTCCTTCTTTATTTCTACCCTTTGTTTGGTCTGTCCCACCTCCCTTTTTTTGGGTTGTGCATGTTTTCAGTACATAATGTTGTCATTTTATTTTTTCCTACCTATTGTAATTTCTATTTCAGGTAATTTGCTATTGGCGTATAACAATAATGCTGATTTTTACATGTAAAAAGTGTTCTTGATCCCTTTTCCACTTGAAAAATATCTATCTCCCTCCATCTTATGTTTTGTTTTGCTCTTTATGTAAATTTTGGGTTTCTCCTATAAGAGAAAACATGCAATATTTAAATTTACTTCACTTAACATTGTGGTCTCAAGGAGTATCCATTTTCTCACAAATGGCTCAACTTTATCATTCTTTATGGAAGAGTAAAATACCGAGTGTAAATACCATGTTTTCTCTTTCCGTTCATTTGTTGAAGGACATATAGGCAGCTTTTAAGATTTAGCTATCATGAATTTTGTTGCTATAAAGATGAGTAGAGGTGTATCACTTTAAAATGATGTCTTAAAAAATAAAATAAAATAAAATAATAAAAATAAAAATAAATAAAATGATGTCTTTACCTCTAGAAAATATCCCGGTAGGGCCAAATAGAATTTTTGGTTTTAGTTTTTTGAGGGATCTCAATAATGATTTCCATAGTAAGTGTACTTGGTTACATTTTCACCAACAACATAGAAGGTTCAGTTTTCCCTGCAGCCTTGCAAGCAACTGTTATAATTTGATTTCTTGAAGACAGCCATTCTCTCTGGGGTAAGGTGTTATTTCTGTATTGCCTTGATCTGCATTTCTCTAGTGGCAGTGACATTGAACATTTCTTCATATAATTATTGGGCATTTGTATTTCTTCTTCTGAGAAATATCTGTTCATTTAACTTGCCCATTTTATATTTCTGCTTTGTCCCTTTTATATTTCTATCTGTACCTTTTCTTTCACTACTAAACAGGTGTCAGTATATGCCTCATTCTTTATATGTGAACATGATTATTCTAATCCCAACAATTTTTTTATTGTATTCATGAAAATTTTCATCAAGCTCTTGTCCTTGATACCTACTAGTGAACAACATACATATAATGTGCTTTTCTGATTCCTGCCATGAATAAAATAAATCTGCACATATGATCTTTAACCTATTCCAGCAACTACCTAAACTTTTAAACTTTGGATTTTCCTTGATCTAATTTTATAGTATTTCTAGATAATAGAGCTTTGCTATCTAAACTGATAGTATCTCAATTTTGTTACTTACTACTATAAAAGAATCTCCAGTGTATTTTCTATATGGTAAATTGAAACTTTGTCAAATGAGTTTTATTAAAAAATAATACGTAAATACCTCTCTTGTACAAATAACTTCACTGCAAATACCCAGACATAAATATCTTATATCCAGTTGGAAATGTGATGTGAGCATGAATGTGAAGCATCTACTCTTGCATCCACTCTCTCTAAGTCAGTTATTCTATTAATACAGACAATAGAAACCGCGGCATGGGGACACAGATGTCAGTATAAATCTAAGATTTAACATAGGAGGCATCTGATAAATATTTGTTCATAGAAGTATAAGTTTTGAGTGTCAGTGATAATTAATTAAGACTAAGTACTCTGAAACAATATAAAAACAATATGCCTGCTTAAATGATTCCACCACCTACTACTTTCTAAGCCTACACTCTATTTTTGTTTTTAAAAAGAGTTAAGGCATGTTAGACTGAAAGGTGTTCTTGCTGTTGCCAGTAGGACTCCTTTAAGAGAGTTTAAATTTCAGCTTTAAAATACTATCCAGTGATGGGAGACAGAGAATACAAGAGAATAAAGTGCATTTTCTTATTTAAATCAACAATGCACACAGTTCGTTGCAGGCTCAAACTTTGTCTTTAACAAAAAAACTCTTGAAAAAAGTATTTACATTTTTACCCTTATAATAAACATAGGTAATTTCTATCCATCAGGCATTACAGATTACCTGAGTGCTATATCTTACTTTCAAATTTCCTATACTTGAAATAACCACAATTTAAAAAAAAAAGTAAGTTATTTAAAATAAGAAATTTACAGTCATTTAAACTAGCTTGTGAATATTTTGACCAAAAATTTACCAGTTTATGAGGTACACTGTACGTTTGCCAAATCTGTAGAGGTTCATGGAACACACTTCAGTGACTAAATTATCAGAATATAGAAACAAAGACTACTTCTAAAAATTAAAATAATATGATACACTATTCTTAAAACTACACATTAATAACTACACATTAATAACTACCATCTCACATTCTAAGTGATCTTTTGTATATTTTAAGATAAAATTATCTTCATGAAAAATAATTAAATACAAAGGAAATAAAGTAACAGTGAATAAACTGCAGCATATAATCAGGTACTTTATATATTTTATTCTTTTTACTTTTCACCAAGGCTATATAAAATAAGAATTATTATATTCATGTAGAAAGTAAAAATGTGGCTTAATAACTTGCTAACGGTCAGATTTCATCTCATTTCTCTCTGATACATAAATGCTTTAAAGTGAAATGGAAATAACTATTACTTAATATGACACCTTAAGAAAAGCAATGTTTACTACACATCACAAAATTATAAAAAAAAATTCTCTACTCTGAATTTAAATTAATGTGTTAGGAACATTTACAAATAATTTCATGTGCTGTTATTGTGACTTTCGCCTCTTTCTGGGCACTGTTAGGGCTTCTAGAAGAATTTTAACATTGTGGAAACTAGTTCATAAATTTCCAAAATGTGTAGCATAGTATCTGAGAAGTTTTAACATTGTTTGCAACTACTGTGTCTTAAATGAAAGAGCACATCAAACACAGAAAGATAATCATTTTTTCTTTTATAATTAAATAAATTTATATTTATGATTCAACACAGAGCAACACCAGTGTACGCTAGTATTGTCATATCTACTCTTGATGGGTGCTGAGAGGTTAGGATACAAGACTTATATCCAGATCTGCCTAGAATCTCATATGTAGTCTTTGTCAAGTTATTCAAACTTTTGGAGACTCAAGTAGCAACTTTCATTTTACATGAGTCCAATGATAATTTTATTAAAATATGTAAAATATGCACATTATACGTGCTATAACAGCCATTATTATCATGTGGTACTTTTATATTTAATATTATAAAAACTAGAAATAGATTAAACATATCTTAACAAACCTTAACATATTTTAACAAATCTTAAACATAACAATCTTAAACGTATCTTAACAATATATACTTTGTTAAAAATTATTTAATAAAATCAGAATGAAGGACATTTCCTAAATCTTCTGGTTGAAGGAGCTTAAAAATCATGTAGCAGAAATTATAATATTTCAATGCCCATACTCCCTACATATGTGAAATATTATTGAAGGAATCAAATTCAAGCTGAAACTCCTGATTAAGAAACTCAAGTGTGAAAGGGGGGGTGTGTATTTGTAAAAGATAGAGATACACTGTCTCTTCTTGAAATGTGGTTAATTGTAAAAAACAAAATATGGTATTCAAATAGGCAAAGTTTTCAAAATTCAAGAGTTGCAAATAAGAGGTTTTAAAATAGAAATTGCCATGTTTCATAAATACACACACACATACACACACACCCTTTTTTGAGAAGTAAAACTGTTGAGTTTTGTGAAAATGGTCAGCTGTGTGTATGTGTGTTTCCAGGACATGAGTAGTTTTAACTACTTAGCATGCTTAATTTTTTAGTTTGTATTAATGTGTAATAATCATACATATTTATGAAGACATATACAACTGTTTTAAAAAGGCAAAAGGAAGAAAGTAAAAGGATTTTAAAGATTTTGTGTGTGTGTGTGTGTGTGTGTGTGTCTTTTTGAGGCAGGGTCTCACTATGCCATTCAGGCTGGCCTTGAACTCACTTTGTAGCCCAGGCTAGCCTTGAACTCCCAGTGATCCTCCCTCCTGCCTCAGCCTCCAGAGTGCAAACGGGAATGTGTCAAAGGGCCTGGCTCGGATTTTAAAGTTTTTTTTTTCACTTTTATTTAAAGTATAGAAAGAAAAATAATGAACATATATGTATATAATACTGATTAGGTAAGTTATGATTTTGGGGGGCACAAATTTGGTTAAAAAAAGTGCATTTTTTAAAACATTACTTATTTTTGTTTTACTCTACCACCTTTTATTATTAAATTTAACACTTTAAACACAATCAAGTTAACTTCTGCTGACCCTTATTTCCTTTGAGCTTTCCACTTCCTCCTGAGGGAAAACCTAATTGACAAATGTTGTGAATTTCATATATCTCTGTTTTCCCTACTCCTATTAGCACCTCATCAATATCTTTCATAGTTAGACTTGCTTTTTAGAAAGGAGTACGTCACATCTATTTTGTAAAATGGGCTTCCAGATCAATTCATACCTTTAGTTTAGATCTCACAGTAACACTGTGAGACTTCCTTGAATTCCAGGGTCTGGATGAGGTGTTTTTCGTAAGTATGGCAGTAGTAACGCTTGTTATACTCTCGTGGAACTTATGATGAATGAACGACTGAAAAATCTTATACCCTGAATATGATGAAACAACTCACATATTTAAAGTCAGTGTTATACTACAGTACAATTGCTGACTTGTAAATATCCTCCAGTGGGTTACAGCCTTTCAGCAGCCAGAGACCACAGGTATCAGATCACACCGAATCACAAGTGAAAAGTACATTTTCAGCTGCACTGTAGGAGTCACCTATTTATGGAAAGGGTAAACAAAACACACTATCACACATTATGAATTTATAAAGTTTACTTTTAAGCTTTGTGGTTTAAAAATGAATCTAAATTTTTAAGAACACAAACCATTATGATATGTCAATTGTGTGAAGCAATGCAATTGTTCTTACAAAGAAGCTATACAAGATTTTATTTAATTAAGATATATGCCATTCCATGATATTGTACAACATTTTATAAAGATCTTAAATCAAAATGGACTGTTCTCTAGAGAGATATTTTAAAGGGGGTATTCAATTTAGGAAGTAAAAGAAATATTTTGTTCTCATGTCTTTAATATTTAAGTTTATTTAAAGAGAAGAATGTCAACTTAGGTCCACAAATTTAGAAATACATACATAATATGAACCTAGAGTTGACATATTGCATATATGAAATACTTATTAAAATAAATACATATAATTTTTTCATATTGTATGGAAAACTCAGTTTAATGAACTTTTTCTTCAAATAGCTATTTTAATTAACTCTACAACATGTCAGAGTTACATAAGCAGCAGATTAAAAAAAGTATCTTTTACCATGAAAATATTACAATGGAAACAAAAATAAACATTGCAAGAAGTTATATTTATTGTTGTGGAGTTTTTTTTAACATTTTTTGACTAGTCACTAGGTACCTGACAGTATATAAAGTCCTGCCTTGTGGCTTATCTCATCTATTCCACACACCGACTCTATAAATAGATATTGTGAGCATTTATGACCATGTTGTATAAAAGAGGAAACTTCCATTCATATCTGTAGCAACCGTTTCACCCTACATGCAATAGCAGAAAGCCTGAGTTTAAGACTGTGGTCCAGGCTTCTGAGCACTGTCCAATAAGCACTGAGGAACACTAGACTATGTAACAAGGAAAATATTCAGAAACGCTGAACATTAATGGGACTTAGTATGTTATAAAAATTCACATGGTTTTCTTATAAGTCCTCATTTATAGATTTGAGTATATTATTTTTATTAAAATGGCATTCTGAAAAGAAAAGAAATTTCAGAGAAAGTCAAACAGTTATTGTTTGTGGATATTGTTGAGCCTAATCTTTAAGACTTGGTGAAGTATTTCATATTTTGCCTTTATAATTTTATCAGTAATAAGTAGAAATATACTCATCTTCACATGTTACATTGGTTCTCTTTCACAGGACTTAAATATGTTATTTATTGAATTGCTGTTGGATCTTCAGGCATATCTTTCTATGCGGACATAACTATTTCCTTAAAATAAATTATTTAAAATATCTTACTCAAAATAGTTGTTCCAATTTTATGTAAACTTAACTTTCTAAGTTTATAATCTTGTGCTACAGTAAGAATTGAAGACAAACAAAGAATTACTATGCATTTTTAGTCACTCCTAGTCCATGTAATTTGAGAATTAGAAGTTCCTAAGTTTTCCTTGGGACAGTCAATGGCAAAATACAGATTGACTGCCATAGTCTCTAGGCATAACACTAGTCATCAATGATAGAAGAATGAACAGTTCAGTCTTTCCCTGAACACTACTCTGCAGTCAGACATGGAAACACTGTCATGATGATAGACAGATAAGTAGCAGGTATTCCAGTTATAAATCCTTTTAACATCATTTAATTGTTTCCATGCTTGTTTTGTTTGTTTTATCTATTCCTTCTCAAATTCAGTAAGTAGGTAGCCTTTCTCTTTCTTTTTAGGGTCAACACAGTCTAAATGATACTTTCAATATCTTCTGAATAAATTGCATTACACTTAATTATAAATCTGGAGGGGAAACAGTTCAAAAATTTGTGAAGAATTTCTGCTTCAAAGGAGTTTTTAGAATGTTTTAATTGGCAGGCTTAAATTGTCCATGTGATTTGATTATCAAGAAGAAAAATGAAAATCCCAATAGAGATTTCAAGACACAGCAGTACTTATTCAAAGGAGGAAAGGTTCATATCCAGATCAAGTTTACTAGTTCAAAAGTGTGGGAAGAAGCCTTATTGGCATTTAGAGCAATATTTTAGTGCTACATTGCACACTAGCATTACATAGAGAATATACAATCATGGGTACTTTGTCTAAACCTTATGCCTTGTATCCTAGAATTTATGCTTGAAGAACTCAGGAATCTGTGGAGTCCAACTCCACTGTAGAACATTATTCTTGAGAAACACTTGATGAAAAGAAAAAAAAAATCAAGAAATACCTATTTTGTAGACACTAACTGGCAATATGTGTGAATATTTGTATGAGAAAGCTATTGTACATAATTTTAGTAAAGAAAAAGTCTGTGCAATTGACAACCTGAGCATCCATCAATAGAGAGATGATTGTATATATTATCTCCCACTCATATATTAAAATTAAAAATTGGCTCATATCTTTATAAACCAATCTAATAGGGTTGGAGTCCCAAGGCATATAGTTACATGAAGAAATTCTAGGAATGCTGCTGTTTCTAATGCTATATGATTGTACAAGACTAAGGAAAAAGAGAATGTAAAAGAAATAGGCAATTTACATGGGATTGAGGGGTTTTACTATGAGTTGAGAAGATACAAAGGAAAAAATAAAACTATAGCAAAATAAATAAACAAGGCAAATAATAAATAAAAAATTTTTCTTCTGACAAATAGGTAAAATTGAATATGCACATGGAGAGAAAAAACAAGAATATGAGAAGAAAACATTTTTATTCGTGGGATTATTATTTTCTTTGATATTATTCTTAAGTTTTAAAATTAAACTGATATCTAGTAAAGAAATTTTGTGAATGACTGTGATAATAAAGTTACATGTTAGTGAAGTGGCCACTTTATCTAAAACAAGTTTTTTTATAATTATGAAACACTACTACATAAGTACAAAGAAGTCAAAGCACTAGGTGTGAAAATTTGCAATCTTTTTTAGTGTTCGGCAAATATTTTCAATAAGAACCAGAGAGAAAACATTTTAGGGTTTAGATGCCAGATAATTTCCATAACAACTGATCAGCTATGCAAAAGCAGCTGTTTATGATAATATACATGCAAATAGGTCCAAAAGAATTTCATGTACAAAAATGAGTGTGTCAACTTTGCCATGAAGGCCACAGTGTACCAATTTTTAGTCTGCAATATAAAAAAGTAAAGTATTATAGTGATTGTCCACACTCAACCCTAAAGCAGTATATCAAGGTACCAAATTCATTCTATTTGTAAACAACAACTCTAATGCAGGTTTCTCGGTATTATGTTACTCTCTGCTTTCTTCTTTTTTAAATTTTTGTATGTAATTATAGTTAATGTAATCTCATGTGGGTAATATTTTCATGAGTTTAGTCATATAAACATTCACCACTAATATAAAAATAAGCATATGCTTATGTGGAAAAGACAAAGAGGAGGGGGGAAGCTTTACAAGCTTTAAATTCTCAGCTCTATGAGAGAATTTATATTTTTATTTTACTTGTCTAAAAGTAGCTAGAAATAGCATTTTTGTACTTTATTCACAAATTCTTAGTCCTTATTGAGATAAAAAAGTCAAAAAAGGCTAAAATATTTTGGCCCAAGGGACAGGACTGATAATGTAAATGAAGTAGAAAAGTTTGAACCTAAGGACTATAATTTTTATTATAAAGCTCGTCTGTGGGATTTGATTGTTTATATATATTGTTTATGTAATGTTTATATATAGTATATGTATATAAATATATGACATGTAATATATAAATATATCATATATTACATGCCTTATATATAGTGTATATATTTTGGTAGTGGGGAATGACTCTGGGTCTTCACACTGAGCTATATCCTCACCCCTTTTACATTTTTATTTATGCATCTATTTTTATTTTGTGACAGTGTCATTCTGTGCCCCTAAATTGCCAAAGCAGGGTTGAACTTAAGATCGTCTTGCCTCAGTCTCTCATAGTGCTGGGATATAGGCATGCACCACCACTGCTGAACTAATTATAAATATTAAACAAAAAATATCCTGTAGAAATTGAATAATGAACTAGAATTTATACTTCTTTAATTTCATAAATTTCCAAAAACTATCGTAGTCCTAACATTTGGACAATTTCTCAGGAGAAAAGTTATGCAGATCTCAAAAGTTACTTCGAGTGAACTTTCTTATTTTAGTTTCATTATAAAGCTACATACAAAAGGTGATCAAAGTACCTGGTGCATACATTTTCAAATGTATCACTGTAAAAGACGCTCCCTTTAATTGCCTTCAGTTCCACCTCACTTCCATTACACTTATCCCTCGTTCTTGCCACGTTTTGAAGCAGTTCTGGAAGTACTCTTTGGGTTAACAGAGTTGCCAGCTGCCATGCAGTGGAAAGGCAGGCCTATAACAACGTGAGGGTGTCCTCGTCCACCTTCTTCACCAGTTCTGCCACGCCGAAACTTCTGGCTCTTCTCCAAAGTCAAGTCGATCATGAAAAGCAAATGTTTTCCATGGATTCAGGATATCAAGGCAGCCAGGACAGCACAACTGAAGATATTCACAAAAGAGGACATCCAAAATGGCTTCAGAAAGGGGCAAGAATGATGAGATACATGTGTTTAAAGTGAAAGGAGTGTTCTGAAGAGGATTAAAGGCAGTGTGTCATTTAATAATTTTAAAGTTTAAATATTCACCTTACTTTTGATCACATCACATATTCAAGCCTTGTATATTACTTTTTTACTATAAACGCTATGCCTATAAATATATTACTAAATCACTATACTTTCTCATTTTCCTACTAAACTGAACACAGCTAGATTTGGCAGTTTGAGCCAATGATAATTAATCTAAATCAGTCTTTCATGTAGAAGTATGAAGAATTACATCAGGTTCTGAGAATCATGGAAAAGCTGCACAGACTTAAGAATTTCTCACCAAATATACTTACCGCTATTGAACTACACGAATAATAATACCATAGGAGTTTCTGATAGACATCTTTTAAAGTGAAACCCAAAAAATGACGACAGGTATTTCCAATGTGGTGACTTTCCCATAAATTCATTATCACAGCGCCCTCTGGAGGCTTAATTAAGTAATTCTAGTTCCTTCTGACTTGCAATTGAACAAAGACAATAGAACTTCAGTTTCTAAAAGGCTTTTCTGTCACTGGCAGCAGCCTGGCAACAGTAATTTGCAAACCCTGCCCTTTATTAAAATTCATTGTTACTTTCAGAGTTAGAGAACTATAATTTGAGAGATCTGAGCAAGACCAAGAAGAAATAGCATTTTAGATAATCACTTTCAAGAGCGGCTATATAATTAAACACATGTGCAATTAATTTCAAGCAAAAACAGCATCCATTATGCAGTGGAGAGTTGCTTTATACTAGCCCTGGCTTATAGCAACAGAATAGATATGATGTCAAGTGTTACCAGTTGGCACGATTCCAGTAAATTTACAATTTCTTGAAAGTCCCATCAAGAGAGCATTGTTTTTGCATCGCTTTACTTTTCTCTAGTTTGTGACTCATTTTAATAGGAAAACATGTGACATATTGGTTGTGGCCATGTAAGCCGCAGCCCTAGGGTAAGTAATACCAATAAATCTATTTTGAAATCTCTTATAAAACAAGCTCACTCAATTGAGAAGAAAATTACATGAATATTACCAACTTAATTTTTTGACAATTCTATTACACAGTTTATTAAATGCATTGTAAATGATTAGATTTACATCAAATAAAATGAAAAATAAACTTGTTGTAATAGGTACTTTTTTAAATTCCAAAAGTCATATGCTGTATCTTTGCACCATGCCCAGGTTGTTGGAGTGGCCAAAAGTTAAGTAGCATGGCCATTTTAAAAATATCACATTATGTATTTCTTAACAAAACTCTGTTTTAATGCATATGTATTGTGTGATTCACGCAGAGGTTTTCTTTATGATGCGTTCTCTAGTAATGTGCAGCATCCTAATCAAACAAATAAACCAAACAAATCCACAATTAATTTGCTTTTGAGCTCAAGATTTAGGTGATGCTTAATTTAGATCATTCTGAGAAACCTACTCATAAAAAAGGACTGGTTGAGTAGAGTTCTGGTAATGATTGTGAAATTTGGTATTTCCAATTTCAATTAACCTTTGATAATGAACTACATGAGAATTTTGAATTGTATAATACATGAGGACAATAGTTATAAAACGAAGGCGGCTGCATTCTCTGTGAACTTTGCTCCACCACTGAATTGATGCCAGCAGAGGTTCAGAAAATGAAGAATTGCAATGCAGAGCTTTGAAATACAAAGAATATTTTTGAGCTTTTTAGAAGCCATCCAACAAAACTGTCATCATAGGAGAAGATCTGAATCCATAAATAAACCACAGGGAGTATCCACATCACAATAGTCCAAGGAGAACGTTAGCAAGTAGACTCTAGTAAGTGTAGAGTGATTGCAAATGGTTTTAGAACCTTCTCCAACATGATAGTAGTTCTTGCCTCCTTGTGAGCTCTCTACTTAAGCCTAATTAATTCAGCTAGCATACACTTAGCATTTTCTAGATTCCAGGCACTGCATAAAATTCCAGCAACTATTGGAATAAAAAACAGTCATGACACTAATCTGAAGACAGTTTTATTCCCGTGAAACATAAACGAGTAAGTGTCAAGTTCAATGATTATTTTCCATAACTACTGAAAACTGGAGACTAAACAATGAAAAGGAAAAAAGTCAATTTGAGGTGATGCCCTTTAAGTGAGGCCAGAAGGAGGAGGAGAATGTATGAATGGATTTGCTGGGGTTTTTTTTCCTCTTCCCCTTCTTCAGAAAAAACTGGAAGACTGCTGAGCTGGAGTAGAGTGTTTTCTAACATCAGGATATTTAGACATTTTAGGCCATGGAGAGTATAACACAAGAAATGAGAGTCAATTAAAGTTGTACTGGGAATTTTATGCTCTTTTACCTTTTAAGATTTTTGATTTTACTGTATAAACATGGATTATAATGAGACTAGAACAGAATTAGTCTGATCAAGTACAAGCAGACCACAGGGTCTGGATGAGAGACTTTGGTAGTTTGAGCTAAGGAGGTAGCAGTGGAAATGGAAAGATGGAAGGAGGTATGAGACTTAGTTTGGGATAGATATGGTAGAACTTGTAGATACACTGAAAGAAGGAGGGGAGTCCCACAAATGACAACTCCCACTGTTTTCATTTCAGCAATTGGAAAGATGGCAATATCGGTTACTAACGAAGGGGAAGACCTGGAAGAAAAACACACAGCCTATTTTGGATTTATACTTTCTACTATATTTTATACTTGAAGTGCCCATGAAGGATCTAAAACGAGATATTAAACAGGCATAGAGAAGAGATTTGGGCTGGAGAAAATTGTGAAAATTGTCAGCATAAAATCAAGCACCTCTCACATTACTGGTGTGAATAACCAAGACCTCCAGTTGAAAGAGCAGTGCCAGTGAGAGGAAGCAGCATTTTCTTGCTTCAGATATTTCTCTCCTCTTGTCTAGCCTCTAACACGTCAGTTTATTACGTGTTTCATTGTGCTCAGAGCCTCGTAAAGTTACAGAATTTCTACAACTTCCATAGTAATGAGATGTAGCCTCGTGTAGGGAGTAAAATTTATTCATTTCTCGTAAAAATTTAACCACTTAATGATACTCACTTTGGCTAACCTGCTCCATATTTCTGAGTCTATGTTTTCTAACCCTCCATGAAAACAGGTGGCTAAAAATGTCATGTGGGTCTGTAAAGTAGGCATAATTTGTGTTGGGAAAATTTAACCTAAAATGTATGACCGTTAAAAAAAAAAAGACAAAGCACTTTTTAACTTAGGCACTTATTAAATGGAACAAAGACTTTAATAGCTGACCAAGGTTTAAAAGATTATCCAACCAGGTCACATTTTTATATCAGTAACTATCAAATTAGTGTATTAAGTGGAGGAAAACCAAACATTATCTATGGACTTTTTTTGGTCAATTTTGTTTATGGTTTATGTAGCAGAAAATTCAACATACTACCCAAGATATGTATTTTATTTTCCTTTCTGTAGCGATTCATATAAAATCTACATGTATTCAATCTTTCCTTCTACAAGGAAATCAAGATAAATCTACCAGTGAAATTCTGTGTTCTTTTCTAAAGGGTAAATTCAGTTTGATGATGAAAATGTAGTGTACTTTATCATAATGTGTGTCTTTAATTTAGATTTTATGTAATTTGCTATGAACATTCATGATGGACACTTAAGAAAAAGAAAACCTAACTTGTTTTATTGTTTCTCCATTGATAAAGGAGAAGTGTGAATTTTACATCATTGAAAAAAAAAATTTTTTTTTTTTTTGCAGCACCAGGGATTGAACTCATGACCTCGCACTTGCCAGGCAGGCGCTTAGGCCACTGAGTCAAATCCCCGGCCCTTGAAAAATATTTTTATAAATTTTTAAAGCTAAAAAGTTTATTCCATGATATAATTTGAACAGAAACACATTATTTTCCATATAAGAACTTGTATAATTTAACGAAGCATGAGAGTCATCCTAGTGTGAGACACTGGATATGATTATAGAGATCTCTCTTGATATCCCAGGGGAATTTCATTGGATGCTGGCATAAGTGCATAGCAATTGTGATAATAAGAAGAAATAACAGCATGTATGTAAGTGTTAGGCAGTATGCCAGGCAACGTGTTAGCACAGAATCAGCACAATATACGGTCTGTATGCATGAAAGGTGGAGCTTAAGGAGATCAGGTGAGTTGTTTTAAGTCACTGCTAATAAATGGCACAGCTAATAGAAATCCATGTCAGTCTCAATTGCAATTCTACACTGTAACTGCTGCACAATAATAATTTGTAGTTCGTATTGATCTTTTTAGGCATTTGAAAATAAGTAGGTATTCATGTATTGATTATTTCAGCATCAGTTCACTCATTTTTATTGTGTTTATATAATTGGAACAGTAATAATGATTCTATATGCTTACGAAATGTAGGTATGTGACATTGATACTGAGTCTTTTTATGGTATTTTGCTCAGTAAATAGGCTTTTATATAAAACCAATCTCTCCATTTAATTCTGTTCACCTGGTACAAAAATACTGTTACCTAGTAAATACACAATTAAACAAATAATTTGCAACTATTAAGATTATAAAGTCATTTAATTATATACATAGTTTTTACAATCTATCACTGTAGATAAATAAATACGGAGTATTCAGTACTATATTGTGCTTAAAATGCATATATTTCCCACAGAAAAAGCCTGGACATGACACATCTTTTTTATTATCTTTGCATGACACAATGTCTTTTTGAAAAAAAAAAAGTATAATTTTCAATAATTTGAAGTTTTTCTATAGTAAACATGCTTTACTTTTTTAAGTATATCCAGTACCATAACAATAATATTAATAATACATAAAAAGGAACTAAGATGTGTCATGTACATACACCAACTCTCCACAAGGAATGTAAACATTGTGTTCGGAAAGCATAGAGTAAGAAACAACAAAAGAGAAAAAAAGAATGTGTATATATAAAATTTGGGAACACAATGTTTAAACTAACATCGTATCATGGCATCACTGTTTACAAATGCTTATCCACTGGGGTCTTATCCCCTAGGTCCTCACAGAAGTACAGTGTAGTCAGATACCATAGTCACTGAATTTAGTCAGTACATATTTATCAAACACTTAAATTCTGTGTGTTGGGCTAAAATATAGTCATGTACGAGTAGACTTGGATCATGTTCTAATGGAATTTACAGGCAAAAAAAAAAGTTCTTAGATCTGTTACCATATCTGAAGTCAGTAGTGAGTCTTGAGCTAGATTTCAGATCTTTATACATCACTTTCCTACACATTTTAGAACAGCAGAGTAGAAAATTATTATAATACAATGAACTTAAATTGCGGGTGTCATTGATACCAGAAATATCTGAGGCTTTCTGCAATTGAAAATAAAAAGCCATGATAAATTCTTAAGAATGAGAGTGACTTTAACTAATAATAAATGTTTAGTATTTGAGCAAAGTCTTTATGTTCTATAAATGAGAAGACTTCCATTGATTCCATTACAGTATTTCCAGTTCCAATGCCCTCTTGTTCCTTTTTGAATTTAACTTGTATTGTATTGCCTTATAGTTTATAAATTTTGTGAAAGTGTTCCATACATTCCACTGATCATGCGATAAAATCTAAATTAATCAGCCATATTTATGAGATTCTTCACAAGCTTTCCCCAATATATTTTCACAGCTTTATACTCATTTGTTTACATAACCACGTGGTCTAAACTCTACTCATTCCAATCTGCCTACCTTTCTCAATACATAAGTCTTACCTCCTGGATTTGCAAAACATTCCTTCTCAGTTTGTATTTATTCCATCTTCACCAACTGAATGTTAATGTACAATTTAAAAGCCAGTTCAAGTACATTTTTCTGTGAGTTTTCCAAGTAAAATGAAGCATTTTTTTATTTATTCATTTTTTATCTTTTCCCTGCATGACCCTGCATGCATATGCATTACCAACATTTAAATTTTTCAGAAGTGTATGAAGATCTGTTATACTTGAGAATAAGTATCTATAGAAGAGCAAGCATTTGTACAAAGGCATAATACCATTCTTCATGCACAGAAATCCAATGAGGAATGAATGAATGAATAATACATTAATAATTGATCCATGAAAACAGACAATAAATACATGTGTTAGAGGTGAGCACCTGTCTGCTTTCTGGATTCTGAACTAATTTGGAGACTAGTCATGATAATCATATATGAACCAAAATGTTAGGTTTATTACACTAAAATTAGAAAGGAAATTACAGAGAGCCCAGAGTCTTAATTCCACCTTTACCTTGTAGCCCTTCACAAGCATCCAACTCATCCACAAATTGAACATAGGAAAACGATGAAGTTCATCGTTAGGGCAAAACACTCTACAATGACTTACTCTTTTTAAAAGAAAAACTAAGGAGGAATTCAGAAAACATTTGCAGGTAAATAACTCAAAGAAAAAGAGACAAAAAGAAATTAATCTCTTATGGAGTAAGAAAAGGACTAAAATACCTCCAAGTACTTTTTATAAGACAGCATTTTCTAATAAATGGACTCAAAGGATTTGGGGAGGATGCCATATTTCTTTTTTTCATATTAACAGTCATCCTCCTATATCTGTATGGAATGGATGCACAGTGCTTTCTCTGACTGGAAGTAAAGAAAAAGAAGTTAATAGAAGCAATCATATTTGGGTGAAGTGGAATAAACTCCTTATGTCAGCTATTCAGGAGGCTGAGGAGGGAGAATTGCTAGACCCAAGAATTTCAAGTCCAGCCTGGTCAGCATAGCAAGATCCCACATCAAAAACTAATAATAACAGTTATAGTAGATGCAGATTTGTTACAAAATACGAACAAAACCTGCATATTATTTTTATTCTTTACTTGTACAGTCAGTGTTAGATCTCATCACAATAGGAAATGCAATCTGCCATGCATTAGAGACACTTTCATTCGTCAAGAATGAACTCTTATATTCCTAAGATTAGAGTTTAAAGATTTTGCAAATAAATATTCAAGATGTAGGTGAATATAGTAGCACATGCCTGTAAACCCAGCAATACGGGAGGCTGAGGCATAAAGATCACAGATTGAGCCCAGCCTGGGCAACTTCACTACTTTTCAAGATCCTGTCTGAAATTTAAAAACTAAAAATGAAATCAGCATGGGATATAGTTCAGTACAAAGACCTTGGGTAAATTCTCAGTTTCACAAAACTAAAAACAAATGAAATTCAAGGTACCCTGTAATACTTAGGAAATACTTATACTAAATGATTATTTGACTGATATTAAAATTTAACTAGACTTCTTGTATATATCTCTGGAAATCCCACACATTAAAAAGAATGATAATCATCACGAGAATGGTTGGTTTTACTAGTCCAAAATTTTCATTTGACATTTGATTCCGAAGTGCTTTCTTCATAAATTGTAAGACCAAGGTATTTAAACCTTTTCAATAATCTTC
>RJWT010000581.1:31571-62817 GCA_004365215.1 Cuniculus paca
CTTGTACTTGCCAGGCAGGCACTTCCACCACTGAACTAAATCCCCGGCCCCAAAATATGAACATCTTAAGTTAGTACCTGCAGTTTGAAAAACACAAATGAACAAACAAGTCTCAAAGCAAGCGCAAGGGATAGAAAAGGACTTTCCTGGAAGGGGTGTGTAAGGAGGTTTGGGCCTCACCCCAAGGTGATGAGAGTATAAATCACTGCTATTTGTCCTTAGGGGAAGTATATGGGTGAGTAGTGCTTTTTCTTGAAGCCTGGCCTTCAGTGAATCCACCTCCAGCCATGGTTGTCTTCTGTATTGACCTCTTCAGTACCCAACCCTATCTGACTGCCTACAATATTTCTATCTGACTTAGCTATCTATAATAATCTGAATTCTCATGTTTTATTATTATTTTTAAATTCACTACCCTAACTTTTACAGCACCTTTTGATTTACAGAAAAATTGAGTGAAAGCTTCAAAAAGTTGTTACCTAGTTTCTTCCCTCACACACTCACAGACTTCCTCCTCCATTATCAAAATCTTATATCAGCATGGTGTGTTTGTTATCAATACACTGATATATTATCACTCAAGATCCACAGTTTACATTAGTGTTTACCCTTGGTGTTATAGACTGTATTTCAATGGCATGGATCCACCAGTGATAGAGTATCATAAAAAAAGTTTCACCATCCTAAAAATCCTCTCGTAGTAGAAAATGCACCTTCCCCCCCCACACCCCTCCCAGTATACTTCAATTGCCCAGATGATAGCTCCTGTTGCAGTTCTGGTTGCTTCTGTCTCCTGTGCCAGTCACTGTGATGCATATAAGGCATATTGTTAAAACTAATCAGTAACAGCCAAGTAATCTAGATCTGCACTTCCCCTTTGCAATCCCATGAAAACCTCCTCCCTGGGCCTCCAGAGGCCTGACGTTTTGAACAATTGACGACAGTGCCTGTCCAAATTTAAATAAATCTGCCTCCAAATCCTGGGTGTCATTTTGGTGTTTCTGCTTTCCTTGCCATTGCACTCTTGCTGTTCATCCTTCCTTCCGCTCAAATTCTTTTAAATTTCATTTATGTTCGTTTAGTAAATTCCATATGCGTAACCATATAGCATATTAACAAATGGAACAAAGTGAATTGACGTCATAGTTTCAGAAATATGTGGCATTGCTGACAGTTACATTTATTTAAATATTACAGTTGTATATCTTGCATATTTTATCATGCAGATTATATATGATTATAGGATGGCTGATTACAACTCAAGGGCAGTGATGCATTATTCTTTGATATTTGATTATGTTAAACATTTCCTCTGTGCAGATGGGGACGAGTTTGAATTAATGTGCTTTTTTTTTTGTGCAACTTTTTCCAAAGACAGTTGGTTCTTGATGCATTGAAACTTTCTCTTTCCTCAATATGTGGAAATCAACAGACATCCTATTCTGTAATTTTAATGTTGCTCTATGTTGCTTAGACTCAAAAAGAAAAAAATATGTATATTTTGTTGAATTTAAATTAGGTGAGTCTTATACATGCAGGCAAATTCAATAGATTTACTAATTTTTTATCATCAAATCCTCTATAAACTTTTATATCTATCCTTATATATTTTTAATATGTGTCACAAAACAATTCTGACAACTTTGAAGATTATTCAGGATTTTACATACTTGTGACCAAATATAAAATATATTTGCTACATA
The DNA here is from genome assembly GCA_004365215.1 of Cuniculus paca. Lineage (NCBI taxonomy): Eukaryota > Metazoa > Chordata > Mammalia > Rodentia > Cuniculidae > Cuniculus > Cuniculus paca. The sequence continues at coordinate 33,275 of RJWT010000581.1, forward strand.
AAATATATATACTTAATAAATTATGTCCATTTTATAGCTAATCATTCCCAGTCAATGTATAAGGGATGTGTAAAGATAAAATATTAGATATGTTTTCTACTACTGTCTTCTGAACCATGTCTAAACTATAAAAGGAATTTTAAGTAGCACAAATTCAAGATATAAATAATGGCAGAAGATTAAAATCAAGTGATCAATATTGTGAGAACTCATAATCAGGTGAATTAGCGGTGAGAGATTTAGACTTCACAAGACAGTTGACTCTTTTGTCACTGGTGAGGAAACAAAAAAGTTAACCTATTTATTCCTCAGAATTCTCAGAAGGCTTGTGAATTGGTGGCACCAGGAATTTCTGAAAGAGGCAGTGAAGGTCATGCTCAAAACAGGAAGTTTGCTTGAAGCAACAAGAAGACCAAAAGAATGCCAATTAGGAAACTTCATTTTCTCTACCCAAGCTGAATGTCAGTGTCCCCCACCCCATGATGGATCTCAGGTACAATTAAAAACAAGTATGACATGACAATCAGGTAGACTGATCAAATAGACAATCAGGTAAAACATTAAAAAATATTTACATATTCTACGCACACTTTGTCCATTGTTTTACTCGCAGAAAGCTGTCAGCTAGCTCTGTACTCTGTCAGGTAGTGATTCAGAATTCTTTTGTACAGAATATAAGTACTTCAAGAAGAAAGACATGCTGTTACGATGAGTTTCTTAATGAAACAATAAAATCACCCATGGTCAAGGGCAAAAGTATCAACATCCACCAAAGTACACAGAGTATCTATTCAGCTTTTTTATTTAACTAACATCCTTGTAAACAGCAAACAAAAATCACCTGACTACTGGAGAATTTCTTTAGCATAGGAGAGGTTAAGTTCAAAGCAAGTAGAATAATTTGAAGGTAATAGGTACTATGGAAATAGAAAAAAATCTTCAAAATGAATAAAGAAAATACTGTTGTAATTGTTCGTTGAATGATCTACACTATGAACATGAGACTACAGCAAAAGAAGAAGGAAATTTTGTTGGAAAACAAAACACGTACTTTATGAAACACTCAGCAGAAGAGTTTAAAGATTATACTGAAGAAAACTTTTAGAAAGGAGGAAGAAAAGATAGTTATTGGAAATAGAAAAAGATAAAGTAGAGACAGTAGCAATTTAAAAAACTCTTTAAAGAATAAACATTTAAGCCGGGCGTGGTGGCTCACACCTGTAATCCCAGCACTCGGAAGGCTGAGACAGGCGGATCATTGTGAGTTCAAGACCAGCCTGGGCTACAAAGTGAGCTCAAGGCCAACCTGAACAGCATAGTGAGACCCTGTCTCAAAAACAGGGCCAGGGATCTAGCTCAGCAGTCTGAGCACCTGCCCGGCAAGATCGTGAGTTCAATCCCTGATGCTGCAAAATAAATAAATAAATAAATAAAAAATAAATAAACATTTAAAATAGATAATTAATGAAATTAAGGAGAGGAATCATACCAAAATAAACAAGAACATTCTCTAAAGCAAAAGTTATGAGTTCTTACATTGAAAATACCCACTAAGTATATATAACAGTTGATGAAAACAAATTCCCCAATATCAGGTATCAAAAACTCTAAGTTTAAATAACACATAAAGAATTTTTCAAGAGAAATAGAGAAAACAAGAACTTAAAATTCAAGGTGCCAAAATTAAGAATGCCTTCAATTTTCGGATGCAGGAAAAAGAGAATTCATACGTTGTTGGTAAGAATGTAAATTAGTGCACCCAATATGGAAAAACTTACTGAAATTATTCTGAAGACTAAAAGTAGAACTACCATGTGCCCCAGTAATTCCATTTTGGGCCATACATACCAAGGAAATTACATCAACATATTGAAGGGATGTTATGTTTGAACTCCCATTTTATTGGTGCACTATTCAAAAGAACCAACGTATACAAAGAACCTAGAGGCTCATCAAGTATTAATAAAGACAATAATAGCAAATGTATACAGTGGAATACTGTGAAGCCAGTAAAAAAAAAAATCTCCAAAATCCTATTATTCAACATGGATATGTCTGGAGGATGTCATGGTAAATGATATAAATCAGGCACAGGAAAATAAGTGTTCTAGAATTTAATAAAGTTGAACTTGTTAAACAGTGGTTGCAGAGGATATAGATTGAGGGAATGAAGAATTGCTGGGCAACAAGCGTGAAGCTTCAGTTAGAGGAAACAGGTTTTAAGATCTACCTTAACTTAGGGTGACTAAAGTCAATAATGTGTTGTCCATTTCGAAGGAAATGAATACATTTCAAATGTCTCACAACAAAAAATAGTGATTAAGGCTATGAATATGCTTATTAGCTTTATTTACTCATGCTAGATTATAAAAAATATATCAAAATATCATCTTGTACCTCATAAATGTATCAAAGGTTAAATGTATAAAAGGTACAAAATGTACAGAATGATTTGTCAAAATCAAATAGTTCTATTCCAAGGGTTTCTGCTCACACAGTTTGTAATACGGAAGTCATTTACTTTAGAATTTGGTGGGAAAGGTTTAGTACCAATGTTGATTTCTTTAATAAATTATTAAAATAAATATTCTTTAACATACTATAAATTTTTATATCATTTTAAAAGTGTAGTTATTTTAAAAATAAATCTGAAATAACAATAAACAATAATAATTTTTGAAAATGTCAACACTAGCACAGAACCTGGCCTTCTAAATCCTATCGTAAATGGTTTCCATGCTAGAATTCTGTAACCATCAGAACTATTCAAGAGTTTGAGAATTGTAGAAGACACAAAAGTATACATTACTTGTCAGCAACAAAGGAAGAACTTACTGTGGAATATAAGAAAGAATTCAACTTAGAATTTTTAATGAGAATTCCTAACAAATTCTCATTTGTACCAACATAGGATAGACACGAACTCATCAATTTAAATAAGATTACATTTCTCTTTTCTTTTTCTTCTAGGAGTTGTGTGCTGCATCTAATTGTATTGAGGCTGGATTAAGACATTTGGCAAAGAGTTTGAAACTAAACTGTTACTCAACATTAAATAAGTAAAAAATAAGAAAGGAAATTACTAACTAGAGATAACACACTATTTAGAAGAGAAAAATAATCATAAACTACCCATAACATATAGTTTTGCTAATAGCACTTATGACAGTCTCATAATTTGTTAACACTGAATATGTCAAATAAAATTAAGGAACAGATGTATCAAGACAGATACAATTTAGGGTGGTGAAGAAGATTAAATCTGTTTTCACTGTAAGGAGATAATTTCTATGAAAAAAAAAACCATACAAAACAGAATCCCCAATATAAGTGGCTAAGAAATTTTCTTTTTGAGAGATAGAAGGAAACATCAAATGAATGAGTTGATTACACACCCTACAATGTCTTTAAAGACTTCCTCTGTCTGATGCTGCTTTAACTCTTCAGCCTCATTTCTTCCCATTGTTTCCCTTGTCCACTCCATTATACATAAAGTGGACATTTACTGTTCTAGGAACATCAAGGTCTTTACAGTTGCAGTTTATTTTTCCAGAATGCCTCGAGTTTCACTCCCCTTCATTTCTTAATATTTGTCTTCAACATCCATTATCACCTAGTAATATGTTAAATATTTTCTTTATTATCTGGTATGATATCTGAATCACTGGTCCACTACCAGCTGACAAATTTAGTTCACAAGCTCCATGTGGAAAGGAATATGTATTTTTCATTTTTGTATCTCCAGTGCCTAGAGACCTTGTGTGACATGCATTAAATGCTTAATATACAAGTGACTAGACTATTACATAACAGTAAATGAACTAATTAAAGAAAAATAATGATTTCATAACATGTAATAAAAATCTTTTCTAAATACTTATAATGGCAAAGTAAAAGAACAAATGTCATTTTTAATGCTAAAATAATTATTGAATTTATTATATTTGGGGTTGCATGAATTCCTTATATTATAGGAAATACAAAAATACTATCACAGAGATCAAAATATTATTGGGAAAATAGCAGAATATTGGTATTGATGTTCTTGTGTGTAATTCATATGACTTGCTCTGATTTTCAAAAGGAAATTTTAAGAAAGAAGTATTCTGAGATCTGAGCTATTTTTTCATCTGACATTTCTTGCAAGATTCCATTTCATTAATAGTTTCATTATACAGAATGTTATTGTCATTCTGAAACAGTTTGAAGATATATGCTATTATAGAGTGTGCATGCATAAATAAGCATATTATTAATAATCAATGGCAATTAGCACACAATACACTTCCTTTTAAATTTAATTATATGCTTGATTAAGAGTGTTGTGGTGCTTAATTAAAATAAGAAGGTCCAATGATACTTAATTCTCTCTTATATTCATATTATAATCCTAATAACTACAGCCCTCACTCAATCCATGCATAGCCCCTATTAATTTTAATCAGAAGAAAGCTTGTTCACTGAATAATGCCTGAAATGCAATTGGGTAAGTCACATCAAGGAAAACTGTATGTAGTCTGACAGAGGAAGAGTTTAGTGTGAGCAGTTGAACAGAGAGATAATTGTCATAATTCCTTCCAATTAGTTTTTCATAGCTTTCGTGACGTAAATCTTATTGCAGTATACTATGAACTATATCCAGTAACAAAACTAGTTAGCATGAGTTACGGATATCACTGCTTAAAAGGGTGAAGTACATTCTAAATGTTAGGATTTCAGGGAAGATAAATGAACTGTAAACAATGTAAATGCATCACTGGGAAACCTTCGCCATTGTTAAATGTTACGTGATTTCAATGGGATGAAATCAGACATATTCAATAAACTCAAGGCTCATAAATACATATTTTCTGAGGCAAATGAGTTCATGCATAAATGGCCATCTTTTCAGTGTGAAACAAGCAGCTATGAAATGAACCTTAGAATGCTGTAATATCAAGAAACTCACAACCGAGTTAAAAGTCATGGTGAGTTTCCATTAATTTGCTTACGCAGCCTAAATAAATCTCAGTAATGAAGACAATACCAAAACAGAAGTATTAAAAGCCTCATTGGTCACATAATACTGACTGGCAGAGATGGAAATCAAAGCTAGATTTATTTGATATCATTCATGGAACTTCTACTCTCTCTCATTGTCTAATGATAAGGTCAAGTGCAAGGATGTAAACAAATTGGAACAAGTCCTTCTCGGTGTTTTAAGTTTTTCTCCACAGTTACAGAGCTGTCTCTGAAGGGAGGAAAGGTTAAATAAACATCAATCTGGAAGCATAAAATAGTCAAGATTCACTGCACTCCTTGTCATCCTGGAAAGTATTTTGACTCAGGCTTTACTTCCCCATCATTACTGCTCCCACCAGGGTTACTGTCTTATGCTTTGCCTCTGTAAGAGATCAAGGAGTTTGTGAAACGATTTGGGACTTCTTATATTTTCCTTTCTCTCTCATACTTTGAATTAAGCTAATTTTTTTAACTAAAAAAGAATAAAAACTATATAGAATTTCAAAACAAAATAATAGGAAATTAATAATGGTTAATATATTGGCTATTGTTTTCTTCAAAGTAGTTGTCCAGATTAGAAGATACAGGCATGAAAAAAAGATCAATCAATGAAAGCACAAACCATTCTTTTTGATCAACAAATAGTACAGTTATCTATGTTGTATATTTATATATGTATAATGTATATCATATATAAATATATGATAAGTATTTGTATATATGTATATAAAATCTTTTCCCTTCTTTCTTTTCGCCTTTCCGGTTCCACTTGTTCTTTCCTTTTGAGCAGTTTCTTTCTCTTTCAGTTTCACAATATCTATTGCACATTTCATATACTCTTTCGGTTTTTTACACTAGGGAGACAATATGATACACATCTGAGTCTGATTTCATTTATGAGTATGGTCACAAGTTGCATCCATTTACTTATAAAAGACTCAAATTTATCCTTCTTTATACCTGAGTAGTACTCCATTATATAAAAGTACCACATCATTTTTATTCATTTCACAGTTGATGGGCATTTGGGTTGTTTCCAAGATTTCACTTTTATAAATTGTGCTACTATAAACATAGGTGCACATATATTGCTGTGTTATGATGTTTTCAGTTCTTCTGGGGAAATACTCAGAAACATAATAGCTGGATTGAATGGGACCTACAACTCTAGTTTTTTGAGGAATTTCCACAGTGATTATACCTGTTTATACTCCACCAACAGGGGAGAAAGATTTCTTTTCCCCTACAGTCCCACCAGCAGTTGTTATTGGTTGATTGCCTGATAATAGCCACTTTTTCTGGAGTGAGGTGGAGTATCAGTGTTGTTTTAACTTGCATTTCTCAAATGACCAGTAATGTTGAACATTTTTAAATACATTTACCATTTGTATTTCTTCATCCGAGAAGTGTATATTCATTTCAGATGTCTATATTTGGATTGGGTCTTAGACTTTGGGAGGCTTGATTTTTTTTCTTTGTATGTTCTAGATATAAGTCCTTTGAGGGAGAGTTGGTTATAATTTTTTCTCATGCTGTGGGTTTTCTTTTCACTCTGTTGGTGGTTTCTTTTGGCAAAGAATTCATGAACAAAATGTAAACAGTACAGGAAGTACTACAAAGAATTAACAACTGGGATCTCATCTTATTAAAAAGTTTTTGCACATTATAAGCTAATTATTTAGCTAGGAACTAAAGAACATGGAAAAGCTTTGTGGGGAAGATGGGAATTGCTTTAGATATTGAAGGACAGAAACATCTAGGTAGGTAAGAAAAAATATTTCACAGTGGTGTAAGCAAAACTGAAACAAGAATACACGTAGTATTGAGGGCAGTGAATATCTGACTGAAATAAAGCATGTGAAGGTGAACCTTAGGTGGTCCTAGAAAATGGATAATGGCAGCTATTATCAGGTAGGGTATTACAGTTGTTTACATAGGCAGACTTGGAGAGACTGAATGCATGTGTGTGGGAGGTGGGGGTGTTTTCATAGAAATGACATGTAACCTGAAATATCATAGAGACACCGAAATATAAGGCAGTATGATTGAATAAACTATTTAATTTCACTTTTTGTATTTGAAAATGCAAAACAAACAGAACCACATTTCTGAGATTCTTTTGCCATCAATTTGAATTAAATTCCACCAGATACATGCACTTATGTGAAAATTAAACGTGGAATATAAGCACAAGTAATGTCCTTGTATGGTCTGAGAGTTGATTTAATTGCCAATGTTGTAATTTCAGTGCAGCAATGTCCACTATATCCAGATTCCTGTGGATGAATCACAGCTCGTATGTGTCCTTGTTTTTTGAAGGGACTCCCTCCCTGATCCTTGAGTTGTAATTTCAGTTTATTTCTTTTCTTTCTCTCTTTCTCTCTTTCTCTTTCTTTCTTTCTTTTCTTTCTTTCTTTTTCTTTCTTTCTTTTTTCTCTTTTTCTTTTTTCTTTCTTCTTTCTGTCTTTCTTTCTTTCTTCCTCCCTCTTCCTTTCTTTCTTTCTTCCTTTTTCTTTCCTTCCTTTTTTCTTTTCTTTTCTTTTCCTTTCTTTCTTTCTTTCTTTCTTTCTTTCTTTCTTTCTTTCTTTCTTTTTCTTTCCTAGTTGCTTACCATGGCTCAAACTCTGGGGGTGAGGAGGCAGACTATTTAGACTCAATCCCAGCAGATAGCCTCAAGGTAGCAGTCCTTTTGTGCCGCTAATTGCCTCTTAGACCAGAGGTTGAACCTACAGCCTCTTAAGAAACTGTATTACATTCTTTTATACTTTAAAAAGATGATTTTTAAAAGAACTTATGGCTGCAATGAAATATTTCACATTGATTGTGGTGTATTAAAAATAAAAGTCTAAAATATGTGTCACTGATTTGCAGTCAGGATTAGGAGCAAGGAAATATCTGTATTATGAGTGGGATAGGAAGCAAGTTCTGTATACTGTGGTGACTGTTTGATGGAACAGTTTCTTATGAAGATGTGAAGGGAAAACCAGTCAGGTTCTTACTCAAAAGGATGAGGTTTATAAGAGCATGGTAAAGGATGCTGCTTGTACCCGCCTGCCCATGGCGAGATTTTCCAGCAAAGAGAAGAGATAGGCGTAAAGTGGCTATTTTCATGGAGAGAGTAAAGAATATAGACTTTCGAATTCTGGTGACTTATGAGTTAGAGAAAACAGCTGCTTCTATAGAGCAAGAAATATTGTGTATCAGAATCTCCCATTAAATTTCTTAATCCAAGGATGGAAACTGAGCCCTGGGGTCAGAATAAAAGAAAGAATGTTGCATTCCTGGCTAAACTTTTTTCAGACCAGTTCAAGGTAGCACCAACTAAAAAGAGAATGTGAGACAAGATTAGAGCAAGTTGGGGCTTGGGGGTAGTGTTCACTGGTACATAAAAATCACTAGTAAGTTACAGGAGGGAGTTTTCGTCAAATGAATTCCATGACTCACCTGCATAACTTTTTATTGTTCAACCTTTAAGACAATTTTAAGTATCAAATCTGCATTAATAAATGTCGAGTGGGACACTCCCAAAGATAATCTATTCTACTAAACACAAAGAAGATGGACATGGAAGAGTTTCAGAAGAACATGCAACACACAGGACAACTGAGGCAGACCAGAATCTATCAGGGCAGATGGCTCTTCATAACTGTTGTCTAACAAGATTCATTAATTTTCATGGCCTTGGAATGTGAAATATTTTATGTTCTTCACTTTCTCACGTAGGGCTTTATTTATCTTGACTCTGTTTTCTGCTGAACTAAGTCTCTGATTGGTAAGAAACTATAGTTGGCCTTACTGAAAAACCACAGACAACACCACGAAAACACCTGGTATGAACTTCTTAGGAATCGTGGAAGTGAAGTAAGATGTAGTCATGAGAAAAGACTTTGTTAGCAGTGAGATGGAGGGAGGACATGTTTCTTTTCCTACCATCACTTTAGTCAATCCCAGTAGTTTAGAAGTCACCATTTGCAGGAACTCAGCATTATTTTTCAGGCAAAGCAACAAGAATGACAGAGCAGCAAGATGGAAGAAATCTAGGTCCCTGATGACTGAGTCTTATCCCTCTTTACCTACTCCCATTGGAGAGACCTAGAAATAAAGAAATAAATAGTTGCTATTTTATTTCAGCCATTTCATTTTGAGGTCTCCAGGCCACAGCAGCAACAGCAGCAGCAGCACCTCAACAATGATTTCCAAACAGCAAATTTCAAGTGTCTCCAAAATGTGACCCTCCAACCCCTTTCTGAAGCTCATTTTGCATTTTTTCATATGCATGGTGTCCACCCAAACCAATCTGTTTTGCTAACTACCTAATATGCATAAACATGTTCCTCTGTGTAGGTCTTACTCACATGATTTATTTGACTCTACTCTTGACTCCTCCCTTACTAAAATCTTACTTATTTCATACAACCATCTTTCTTCTGTATAAGTATATAATATGTATAATTGCCTTCTTTAACTTTCAGTTTCCCGAATCAGCTTTATCTTTTAATCTTTAGAAGGTCATATTATGCATGTCTTATCATTCCAACTCAGCTATAAGTTCCAATAAGAGAGAAATGGTGTCATATTCATTATACTTCTTTGACATTTATGCTTTCAGGTTCAATAATTGTTTAGTGCTGGATTAATTCCTAAAATACAGTGCCATCTCTCACTCATATGTGATGATTATATAATTCAATAAATTATTCTTGATCAGCTTAACACATCTTTTTAAAGAACTAAATTACTTTTATGCCAAAGTTTTAATACAGATACTGTCCCAATTCTGTCACAAGTCAGAGTGTCTTCATATTTTTCTGTTAGTCTGAATCAAGCTATCAAATGCTACCCCATGCTAGATGTGGTATTTTTACATTTTTAAAAACTTTATAGGGAGTGTGGCATCTCATATGCGTTCTTTCCATATTTTTGTTACATTTGCTTTGGTACTTAATAGTCATAACTTTTTTCTTATTTTATGACATTTCTCCCCAACTATCTTAATACACTGGTAGGTAGTTTACAAAACAAAAATAAAACTCTTATAAATTCAGTTTTTGTGATAAAATTTATTTATACATTTTCTTCCTCAATAGACTGCACATCTCGAGGTATAAAAGGCATAGATATACGAACCTGAAGGAAAATTGCCTCGTTCAAAAGTCAAAATAACTTATTGGTAAATATCTGTTTTCATATAACATGCAAATAATTTTCTACACAGTACTTGAAAATTAATTTCTATCTGACTCAAAATCTTTTTCTGTATCAGCAGTGGGCCCTAACTATATGCTCAATATTAACAGTATGATATTACCTAGACAGCATATATTTCTATGTTTTTGAAATTGTACTATTGTCTACATCTTCTTACATCCTTTTGTTAGAAATATATCCAGCTGACCTGAAGATTTATCTTAATATTTTTAAAGTGTTGAGTCAACAGACTTTGTTCCTACTGCTTGAAATACATTTTAAAATTTTAATCAGTGTTCACCCAACCACCCCTATCGATCCAGAAATGTATTTTTCTTTTAGGCAGAATAGCTAAGTTTCTTAGCATTTTTTCCACCCACCAATAATTTATGTGGATTCCCTTTTGTTAAGTTAAGGTAATGATAAAAAAAACCATGGCATTTGTCCTTTCATTTAGAAACTCTGAAATTCTGGAGGTTTCATGATTACTTACAATAGTTAAAAGTGGCCTCATGTGTGTTCCATGTACAACATCACAGTGAGGTCATGACCTAACCTCAGAACCTTAGGAATCATGCTCACAGATAGGAAATGCCTGACAGCAGCAAGTACATGTTCTGGGAATAGTATAGTTATGTAATTTGACTTAACAAGATCACATGCATCCACTGTTGCATCATCCTCATTATGATAACATTTAATTTCTGATGTAACTATAGCTCTGTTCTATACCACCAGTTCTAATCTAGTGTTTTATGTTTAAATATTTGCTCTGACAAATCTGCGGGTTAATCATCTTTTGTACTGTTTATTAACAGAAACAACTAACAATCCCTTTTTGCTTTCCAATGACACATCATGATGAATTCCTGATACACAAAAATGAGTCAAATGATCCATTCTCCAGATGTTCAGGAAGGGAATGTATAAAGAAATAAATTTCATTCAGTTATGCATGGTGAAAGAGCCCAAATCCCCAAGTGAATCCTCAAACCGTACCATCTATATCTTGTGTGAATGAGATGCTTCAGTGTCTTTAATAGAGAATATTTTGTGTCACTAAAAAGTTAGAAAAGGTATTAGTTTGTTAAGTGCTTTGAAGTGGCTGAGTGGTAGTAGATGCAAAACATTTTATTTCAGTTTGATGTTATGCTCTCCTAAATTATTCTTAACTATCTAGGAAATAAAACCCTAAGATTAATTTTCTGTAGGAAGTACAAACAACTTGATTTTTACTTCCTTTAGTAGATATAATTTTACAGTGTTTTAAAGCATTGTTAATTGATCTCAGCAGGATCATGCTTCATCTGTTTGACGGAATAATTATGCAATTCTGTAGTCATGGTGTCTTTTATCCTTTCTTTTGATTTTTCATTCTAATTTTCAAGGTCAGGTTTTCTTCTACATAATTTGCTCGATATCTTGCTTTCACAACTATCCATGTGCTCCAAACAAATTGAGGATTTTATTTTTAGAGCCAAGGTTGTTTCGAATAGGTTTATTAGTATAAGTCACTCTTCTTTTGCTAAATTGCTTGATAGTTTTATTGAATTTCTCTGAGGAAATCATAACAAAAACTTTGTTCCCCTGTAGTGCTTTATAGATACTATTAGGATTTAATTTGTATTTTAAACTTCTTAGTTTTTTAACTTACCTGGATTTTGTTAGCTGCAATATATTTAATATATTACTTATTAGTTACTATTTCTGGTACTTATATCATACCAATCAACTGTTAAAAAAATGAATTAAGGACACCTATGGAGATGCTTGTGAATTTGATTATACAGTTTTCTACCAAAAGCTGAGATGAGACCTACAGTTTCATTTATGACTTAGGAGCATTTGAATTATACCCATGATTAAATTACTATATTTTGATTTTTATGAAGACATGAAGAATTACCTAAAATATTAATTAGCATTTAATAAAAAGTTGATACCTACATTACTGTGTCTAATAGACCAAAACAATCACATCTAGTTTAGATGTATCCAATGCAAAATTGATTCTAGTAATAATAAAGCTTCAGTCTATTGAGTTAATAACATTTGTCACATATCAAATGCTTACTCGGCATATGATTTTCATAAATTTTTATGTGAGTTTACCAGTGGCCTTTTAAAGTTAGTGTCCTCATATTAAAATAATATGTACACATCCTTAAGCTACTTTAAATTATTAACACAATTTTTCTCATTAAAGACTGAATTAGAGTTAAAATAGTAAACTCACACAGCAAATGCTGTATGTTTATAAAACCTCTGCTCACTCATACTTTCAGAATGGATTTCAATCATTAATTTAGAATTATTTCCTTCTGAATAGTTTATAAAATTCCACTACCACACATTTAACAATGAGATAGCTCTCCTTTCTAAAAACCTAAGCAAAATCTATTTACTCTATGAAACTCTAACAACCCTTTTGAAATATTTTCCTCCACCTAATTTCTATCCTAATACAGCAATAAAACCTACCTTCAATGTATGGCCAAACCAAATAACTATTAGAGTACTTTGCTTCTTATATCATCTGATTTTGAATATAATAGTTCACTGTCTTTTTAATTAATCTAAATTTTAACCTAATCAGATCACGATTTATGTCTCATTTCATTAAGAAATACATTTAAGATATCCTCTAAAGACTAAATTTTCTCAAATATTTTTATCATAATTCGTTTTCCCCACATGTTGTAATATATATTGTACAATCATTTATTAATTATTTTTAATCACCATCAAGTTATAAACTCTATGAGGGCAGAGCCATGTTGGTCTTTTGGAAGTGTACCCTCAGAGGACTGACAAAGATAGATAGATGTTTAACAAACATTTGTAGAATGACTAGATACTTTTCCTTTGTAACAACACCCAATGACAAAATGATCTAAGGCTTTTCATCAGGAATTCTAGACTTGAACCACACATGTACTATGTACTAATTAGTGGCATTGGACAAGTTATTTTATCTGCCAATCTCCCTTTTACACAATGGAGAAAATCTTCTATGGTGACTGGTTTTCGAGCTGTATGTGGGAAAATAAATGCCTAAATGACAAGGACAAAGCATGGCTGAGACCTGATACTCAGCAATAAAAGCTGACTTTTCAAAATGTTAATTCAGAATCAAGGGGGAGGATATTGCCTTTTCTGATACATATCACAGAGCAATGTTAAAGGTAACTCTGAAGAACTTCTGATGAATAAATTAGCTTGTGTCACTTGCCAAATAATGTACATTTTAAAATCAATATTGAAAAATATTACTAAATTTTTCCCTCTATAACGCAATTCAGTATTTAAAATTTGTCATAGGATTCCCTGAGCTATGTTTCTGTATCAAAAGTGTTTTATACTTAAAATGCTTTCTGTTGTCAAAATACTTATTTGTGGATAATTTCAATATCTATGAGGTACAATGTTAAATAAAATATGAATTTTTCTAGCAGAAATAGATAAATTTTAATCTGACTAAATCACCTGTTATGGACAGAGTAGTGAAGTTTACACAAAGAGTCTCTGAGATTTTCAGACACAGTTTGAGTTATGACACGATGAGAGAAAAGGCAGAATCCTGGGCCTTCACTAATGCTCATTAACAACATGATTTCTGTCTTCTTTTGGGACAGTCAGAAACTTCAAAGTCAGTTTTGGTGTGAACCACTCATCTAGGCTTGCAGACACCCACTTGACAAAGACAAGAACAAGTTTGTCTGTCTTTCTTTCTTTCTTTCTTTCTTTCTTTCTTTCTTTCTTTCTTTCTTAAAATGAAAAAAGAATAAAAACAATGGTACAGAATTTCAAAACAAAATAATAGGAGATTAACACTGGTTAATATATTGTATATTGTTATCTTCAAAGTAGTTGTTCAGATAACAAGATATAGGCATGAAAAAAATGATCAAACAATCAAACAATGAAAGCACAAACTGTTCTTTTTGATGAACTAACAGAGATTAGTAGTTGGCTTTCTTTTTGTATGTTTGTAGTGTAACTCTGGGGTTAAGTCTCTTCTCAGTTCTGCACGGGGGCGTGCTGGTCATTAGGGAGTGTCGATCTAGGATCCAGTGAGACAGGGTTGAGGAGCTCTGACTGTATGGAATCTCACTCCTCTTCAGGACTGAGGACACCACCCTAAGTGATTACAGGGACATCAGCTACACCTACAAGTCTCCAGTCATTGTTCGAACTTGTGATCAGATTCCAGAAAAGGCAGAGCCCCACAGGAAACCACCACAGGCAGAAAGTCTTTTCCTGAGGATAGAACCATCCCTCAGGCATAAAGATTCCACAACTGAGAACCAATCAACTGACCCAAGCTCACCAGCCAGTCCTTAAAAGCTGACTTCTTTGTGCTGTGGGCCAGTTTCAACCCTGTGGCAGAGTGCACCAGTTCCACCTACCTACCTGCGCCCTTTCGTGTCTTCCCTCTAACTTTCCAATCAAAGCCTTCTTCCTATAAATTTGTGCTGTACTTTTATTTTCCATTTTTACTAAAAGCAAAGACCCATGACAGCCAGTGACAAAAGTCTTTGGATTCCTTTCTCAGTGATCTTGTCAGTCTGCCAAACTACTAACTGAAGTGTTTCCGTTTTATTTACAAACATGACCTCATGACATAGATTCCAAGAATAGAATCCAAATGAAGCTGCAGTACATGGAAAGTTTTATTTATTCCACTTTAAAAACAATTGATTAATACTCTATTGGCACTACAGTCAAAATAATTTTAAAGTGTTTCCTCCTGTACTCCAATCCCATTTTAGTATTTCCATGATGGACTAGGAGATAAGAATTTTTCTGGTTTTTTCATTGTTTTATTTGAGTCACACAAAGCTTTACATCAATATTCAAAAGTCATTTGCTGCTCAAAGGAGTGATAACTACTGTCTATTCAACAACTCTGCTTTTAGATGTAACTTACATTAGAAACAAATTGAGGTAATGGCAAGAAGGACCAATCTTGCATATAAATTTGATAAGTTACATGAACATTCTTCATGTTACTGCTTAAATTTCTTTTCCTGAACAGTGATTTTATAATACTTAGACTTTTTATAAAAACTTGAAACAGACATTAATTTTTTATTTTCCTTTACTGGTGGCCAGATATTTTATTTCTGATAGTCAAACTCTTAATATACAAAATTGGTGTAACCTAGTTATTTCTGAAACTGTTGAAAATTAAAAGCTAATTGAATTCAAAAGTTCAGTATGCAGCACTATTTTTAAAATATCAAGACTAAGAAATGATGTTAAATCAGCATACATGTGATAGTAGATTATATAATTCTTCTGGTAGTACCATCTATTCCTTGGCACTGCATGTTATAATGACAGTTTACAGAGAAGTCTGAATTGATAACAGTTAGAATACATGGGCAGTGTTTAGAGAATTAGGATGTAGTAAACCTGAATGTGATGTATCTGAACTTTTTTCATGAGTTACTCAGTTGGCAGAAGATAATGAGATGTTCTTATTTATGAAAGTAATAAATATGGCCAAGCAACAAAAGGAATTCCTGAAGGTGGAGGTCACAACGTTTGCGAATTATATCTTCTTTTTACTTTACTGCAAAATAGCCGGTTTTTTTTTTTCCAGTGTATGGGTTTAAAAACAATTAACCCATAATGGCAGAAGATGAGGTAATCTATTAAGATTCCATCCAATATTACTTTGCATTCATGCTTCAATTGATGTGTTTTCCATTTTCGCTTTGAGTACTATTTCATTTTGGGTAGCTTTGTTTATTTTTTTGGTTTTTTTAAAAAAATTTTTTCAGATGTTATGAGCAGGATACATTTATTGAGAGAAGGAAAGCTTCTGTCCAAGAGACAGACAGAAGGGGTCCTGAGTGGGTTGCCAGATTTTGGGTAGCTTTGTTTATTCATTTAAATCAATGTTGAATCTGAGTATAACAACTAGCATTTTCTTCTTTTTCCTTTAATTTCCCCCACCTAAGTACTTCTTGTGAAATAACTTGGAAAC
The DNA here is from genome assembly GCA_004365215.1 of Cuniculus paca. Lineage (NCBI taxonomy): Eukaryota > Metazoa > Chordata > Mammalia > Rodentia > Cuniculidae > Cuniculus > Cuniculus paca. Next base: position 49,458 of record RJWT010000581.1, read on the forward strand.
TACTTTCTCTGAGATATATAACTTTATGAGAATTGAAGTCTTGACCTTAATTATTTTTAGAGAGTGGAAGGGAGAGAAGAGAATTGATTATAAGGGCAAAAGTGGTGGTTTCATTAAAGTATTTCTTTTGTTATTACTATATTCAAAGGGTTGAGTTCTTACTCATTTTATCAAAACTTATTAACCTTATCATCTATTGCAGCAAACTTCTAATCTATTAATCAAATGCTTTTTCCAAAAAATGAAGTATTTCAAAACAAACTACTGTTCAAATTAATGGATTTTTAAAAGAAGGTGCTTAAACTTCACATACGATGCATTTGTTTAAACTTTTACTGGAAAAGCCCATACATCATATGTCTTGGAGAAATTGTAAGGGAAACATTAAAATAACCTTGGTTACTGACATTTTAAATGCTTTTCAAATACTAGCTTATGATGTATTACTAAGGCAATTGTCTAGTATTTATAGAAACCATCAACACATAGCAAATGTTTCTTAAGTTTTTCACTTTTATAGGCTTTAGAACTCTAAAATATGTGGTTTCATGCTCAAAGTAAATTTTTTATCTCTAAAATATATATACAGTTTCCACAGATGTCCTGTTGTCAACCTGTGTTCTTAAATTAAATCAATCACTGAAAGTTTTTCTTTCACTAAAGTTGGGAAGCTTATAAACAAAAATAATGTTAAACTTCTAAAGTATTTTCCAAATTCTTATAAATTCATTTTGGACAGAGATAAAAATTTGAACTGCATATGCCGTTTTTATGCCTAGTTATTCATTGTTTTTTTGTGTACTTTTACCTACATATTGCGAATCAGTTTGTATTTTATTATTTTACTTTATATTGGCATTGATATTTTCAATATTACTGTAGCTTACAATATTTTATTTAACACAATATTTCATGAAATTTACCATCTACACAAGGGTGATAAATATAAAGAGAACATTGAAAATACTTCACATTGTATTACAATGTCATTTTTACATTCTTATTTTACAGAAACAATAAAATTGGCATATACTCCCATTTAGCTACCTCAACATTAACTACTTATGAAATTATACTACAGCTTCAAAAGAAATTAATTGTAAAATATTATTAACTGAGCCATCAATTTTACTAAAATTGAAATAGTACCTTTTCCCATTAATCTATTGATTTAGTGATTATAATTTATAATATAATGGAAAAATTGGGAAAAGGAAAAATAATTCATTCCTAACTTCATAATTCTGTAAATTCTACTATTTTTATATATTTTCTCCTATTTTTAAAGTTAAAACATTTTTTATATATTGAAAAATTTTAAAAATCTTGTATTTGTATACTGGTTTACTTTTAATCAACTGATAAAGTAAAAAAGCAGTACATAAAATATTCTGATCAAACATTTTTCAGACATCATCATATTGATCTAGTTAAGATGTCACTCTATGACTTATGCATTCAAGGTTAAACTAATAATAAAACTATAATACATGTCTGAACTCTTTAAATTAAACAACGAGAATATACTGTAGTATATTATTTTCACTTAAACATAAAAATCCTTTCCTTAAGATATGCTTTTTTTCTGTACAAAATTTTATAGTTTAGGGTTAAGTAAAAGCATCAAAGTACTGAGGATCACATAAATGCAAATGTACTTGCTTATTACTGAATCATGAGGATGTAATTTTTAAAAGTTCTTTCTATAAAAGTATTGACTACAGTTTTTTTCTGTGTTACTCTGTTATATGTATTGAAATAGAAGATATTTCTTTTTCTGGGACTCTTTTTTAAAGGGAAAATGATATCAATATCTATATATAATGTTATAAATTTAAAACATTCAAGTATGTTTTATTTTCTCTGTCTCTCTTTGTGTCTTCTATAGAATTGCAGAGCAGCTCTTGTGGAAACCCTGGAGTTCCACCCAAAGGTGTATTATACGGTACAAGGTTTGACGTTGGGGACAAGATTCGCTACAGCTGTGTTACTGGATATATCCTGGATGGCCACCCTCAACTCACCTGCATAGCCAATTCCGTTAACACAGCCTCTTGGGATTTTCCTGTTCCCATCTGTAGAGGTAAAAACAAAACAAAAAAATCTGTAGTTTTATAGATTGAAAATTTGCTTGATATAATGGAAACACATTACAAGAATTGTAATTAGCCAGCATATTTGAGAAACTTTTGCTGTTTGCTCCTGCTACAAAATTTGAAATATATATATATATATATATCCACATGCACCCATATATATGTCACATACTGAATCTCAAGTATAAAAAATACTAAGTTTTTGTCACTACAATATCACTTATGGCAAGAGCCTGAAGTACATCTCAACATTTGGACACATACTTATGTATACATACACAATGTATACATATACATATATATTAAAAAATCATATGGAGTTCCCAATGTTTAGAAATTTAATTAGGCTATCCGAGTAATTATTTTGCTTTCATTGAGAAACAATAAATAGATCTCTGGCTATTTTAAATATTCCTAATAGAGAACCTAACATAAGAATTTATGACATCAATGGTACTGAATAACAACAGTTCCTTTGAAGATTCCAGAAAGATCGTGTTATGGAGAAAATAATAATCTGCTAACCAGGACAAAGATTCAAAGTACAAAGCCTGGAAAATAGAACATGTTCGTCCTTAGCTAAATGTTTACACAAATCATGGCCACAGAAATTCTGACCAAATTTGTTTCATTAATGTGTTCATTTCTTTTATTTTTTAACCTATGTTTGTATAATACCTCTACGAATATAAATAGCGATGTCCAGCTGTACATCTAAATTATTAATTTCCTTCCAAACATGGGACCATACGTGTATGTGAAAGTCACCTGGGGAAATAAGATACAGCTAAATTGATATTGCATGTTTTTCAATTAGCAGGTTAATTACTCAGACAAATAATCAACCATTTCAGTCTCATTTATCTCATTTAATCAAGAAGCAAAAAACATAAGGCTACCAGTTCCATTCATTGTAAGGATTAAATCAGATAGACTATATCTGCCACTTAGGAAAACTCCATTATGTATTTTTATATTTTCAGTGTTGGGTTTTTTTTGTTGTTGTTGTGGGTGTTTCTACTACTATTGCTAATATTACTGCACAGTAGCTGCTGTTATTGCTGTAATTTTTGTTACTACTACTATTAGCTATCATTTAGTTGAACACTAAAAATGTGCTAAGAAATTTAGAGGCATTATCCCCTTAAATTTCACAGTAAGTACTGACGTGTAGATATTTAAAAATAATTATTCAAGATTACTCAGCTAATAAGCATCAGAAAATAGGGAAGTCTTAGATTTTGTTCTACTTTCAAGTTGTCAAATTTGTCTGCCAGTTTTACAAATGGTGATAAAAGACTCAAGGTTTTTTGGTCAGAAATCAATGATAGTTTATTACTCATAGCAGTAACAAAGCCAGAGTATCAGGATTTACACCAGATTTCCAAACCACAACTTTTACAAAATAATATAATGTGAGATACAGGCAGGCATACTGAGTAATATTATAGGAGACAGAGCCCTAGTTTAGGAACCTGAATCTTTTATAATGAGTAGCAAGTATTTGTATTCTTTAATCTAGAGGAAAATATTTCTAACTCCCAAGGCTATAAGCAAACTTATTCTTCACTGGTAGAAGACACTACTTATAATTTCCAAGGCTATTTCCTATAGAAACATCATTGAAAAAACAGGCTGATAAGAGAAGGACAGTTGGAATCTAGGCTCACAAGACATGCAGAAACATGAGAATGCCATGGAGAACATCTCCCAAGAGTAAACGGGGTGTGGTAGGGAGGTCAGGTTTCAATCAGTTTCTCAAAGTGAACCTTGATAAGGCCTTTGACACTGCAGGAAAGTAATTTGCATTTTTCTTTAAAAGCACTTTGTTATGATGATAGGAAATAGAATATTATGTGCAAATCAGTCAAGGCACACAAGCTTGAATGAAAAAATACAGCAATTGTTAAAATGTAAAAACATTTTTACATTAAAATTAAATTTAAAAACATTATTACATTGCCATGAGTCCCCCTCAGCCTATTTGTGTTTACTATGAATATACTTTTTTCTTCATTCTTGCCATTTTCTAGAGCAGTTCTAGAAGTCTTCTTTTGTGTTTTTATAAGATGTGATAAAAAATACAATGAATGTTGGGGCCAAATGCCACCCAGTGGGAAGCAAGGCTCAGAAAAATATTATCATGTGTTCTCATCTACCTCATTCAGCAACCTAGAACAGTGTGACTTCTGACTCTCAGGGCAAAATTAATAATATTAGAGACCCTTTCTATGTTACCAGTTACTGGGGACCCCTGCAGTGAATCCCTAATCTCTTGTCTGGAGTTACCATGTATGGTGGGAAGAAAGAGCAAGAGAGAAAATAGGGGTGCAGGCAGGAGTCTGGGATGACCAGTTGTTCTCAATGGAGAGAAGGCCACAAGGCACCCAGAATCTTGGAATTCATTCATTACATCTGAGTCAAGGATGATAGGTGAAGGGTAGTGGGTGTTTTCAGTGATAGTTATGGTGACTACAGTGGGCTAGTTAGAAGGACAAAGCATTCTTGCAAGGACAATGACAAGGAAGAGTCGGGGCTGGGGAGCAATAAGGAAACTTGTTTCCCCAGATGCCTTATCTTCTCCAGCAGGTCTTCTCTTGCCTCATGAGCTCCACAGCAGTCATTACCTATAGAACTTCCAACTGTGATCAAAAAAGCGGGGAGTTTCCGCATTTCAATCTGGCTCAAGGGTAGGGCAAGAACAAGTATGGACATCCCCTAGACTCAATTTATAATTCATGGTCCCCAACACAAAATGACCACAAAGGATGAACCCTATGAAACTATTTAGGGTATCCAGTGACTCACGACAGTGCAACTAAAGACACAAAAGAGGACTTTCAGAACTGTTTCAGAAAGTGGCAAGAACAATGGTACATTTGTGCATGAAATGAGGGAGAGTGATTTGAGGGAAATGGGGGTAATAGCCATGTGTCTTTTACTGTAATAACTTTTTAAAATTTAAATATTTATGATATGCTTTTCAGTCATACAATGAATAGTCATTAAAAAAACCAAAAACTCACTCAAAAGACTTGATAAATACTTTAAGGAGGCCAAGGATGTAGTTTAGCGGCACAGCACCTGTCTGACAAGTGCAAGGTCCTGAGTCTGATTTTTAATACCCACCAAAAAAAAATTTTAAGGGACTTAAAATACAAAAAAAGAAAAAGAAAGAAAGAAAGAAAGAAAGAAAGAAAGAAAGAAAGAAAGAAAGAGAGAGAGAGAGAGAGAGAAAGAAAGAAAAAAGAAAGAAAGAAGAAAGGAAAGAAAAGGAAAGAAAAGGACTAAGTTGAATAGGTTTCAATAAAGCTTTCTCTATATTACCTGAAAACTAATCTTTGTTATGGGGCTTCTTCTCCATCTCAATTTAGATAATAGTCTTTGGAGGTAAAAAGTCCTTATTCTACTGATTCTGCCACTTACTGTAAGGTGCCTTGGGGAAAACTGAATTATTCTGGAAACTACATTATCTATAATGGAGTGAAGAGATGGGCAGAAATACCAAAAATACAATACTGTTTAGGTTTAATGTACAGCACAAATAGGTACATAATAAGTTATTTACATCAGCTCTATACTTCCATTTTCCTTCAAACCTATTACCATATCCTCCACTCCACAAAAATGTATATAGTCAACAAAGAGTAACTTAAAATGGATAATACCAAGTATTCTATGATCATTTTTTATGCCTATATCTTGTAATCTGAACAACTACTTTGGAGGTAATATACAATATATTAACCAGTGTTAATCTCCTATTATTTTGTTTTGAAATTCTGTATCATTGTTTTGATTCTTTTTTTGTTTCAAGTTTACCTTTAATACCAATACTTGTATTGTCTCATCACAGTTACTGTTTTATTTCAGACTTATACCCTGCTGCCAAGTGTGGACTGTGCTTTCCTGTTCCTCTTTCACAGGATCCTACAGTCTTATTTCCTCTGACTTTTACTCTAACCTGTGTGCTATTTCATCTTTCAAAAACGTGGCACTCTCTGTGTTTGTAAATACTGCGTGCCTAAATTCAGTCTGCTGAGCTTGGCTCTTTCTCCTCAGTAATAATGCTAAGAATGTACTTACTTATTCAAATGTATAAGTCCTACCTTGTGAAAAACAGTATTTCACTCACTGAGGATCAAAAGAGTAATTAAGAAACAATTCCTGCCTTTAAGAAACCTTAGTCCAGTGGGGCAGATTGTAATGTTAATCAAATAATTGCAATAATGTGTGATAGTTGCTTTCCTGGGCAAATCCATAAAGTATGTTAAGCACCTTGATAAGGAAGGCATTAATGTCTCCCAGTCCAGTGCATGGAAGTTCAGCTAAGGACAACACTTAAGAGAAAATTTCACAGAGGATTGCTAAAAATACGAACTATATAGAGCAAGAACATTTTGAATGAGGCAATAATTCATGTAGAAAGTACAAATTTCCCTTTGCAGCCTCAAAAGTAGTTCTCATGTGTTACTAATATTCACTGGCTAAGGGTAGTCTCTAAGTTATACTTCATAGAGCACATGATCTAATTTTCTGAGGTGCAATTTATCTTTCACTATTTTTTATTAAACCTTAAAGAATCCAAGACTAGCACATTTGTGAAGCGTGTCACTGCCTTTAGCTCCAGAGATAGGAGACTCCTCAGTCCTTGCCTTCCTTTTGTGCTCTTTGCCACTTGATTGCATACTGATTCTTTAATTTATAACTTTGCAGGGGGCTGATAACTTTCTAATGATCTTCTCATTGCTTCCCCTGGAGTTTTACATATACACTCTCCTTGATGAAACCTTTGGTTTTCAAGCTCCTTGGTGCCTCCTAACAAGGGTAGTTTAATTAAGAAAAAAAAAATGATGCTACATTCACCTAGAGGGTATGGTGCAAGGGTTTTGTGTGTGTGTTTACTCAGACAGGATGAATTTTATCAACACCATCTGCTACTATTTGTAAAAGAGAACTAAGTGCCTGCTGCTGAGATAAGCAATATCCTATAAAAAGTTAAGCCTAATACCTATGCCCGAAATCTAGAATGGCAATACCTGGAGTCCTCAACTTTCCGGCACCCCCACTTCGGACAGACATTTCCATGACATTTGCTCTCGCTGAGCTTTGATGTGACCTCAGGGTTCCTCCCAACTCAGTGCTCCCCACACTCCTTACTAATTAAGGCAGTCAGTCAGCAGAGTAAAACGGAAATGCCGGTCCCAGGTTAAAGCTTCTAAACCCCATGATGATATTCTGTACTCAGAATGGCATCTTGACTAATAAAGCATGTAGAAGAGATACATACATTAGAGTGTTTTATGTGACCCTAAACCTGAGTGCACACAAAAACGCTTAACAATTTAATAAAACTGTAACTATGTTAAGATTTAGGAATCGGTCATATGAAACTTAACATCGAGTTAGGAATTTATAAACTTTGGATTAACTAGTGAAAACTGTTAAGTAAACAATGCTATTTTCTTGACAATGAATTGAGTGCATTTTTATAGCCAACAGTAATGTTCTAAGAATTCATAAGAGGTTTCAGGGTATGCAGTGATGAGTGAAGTGACATCATGCTGTAAAACATGAATGGAGCTTGTTTTGATGTGATAGATGATTTTCTTTTTGGGAGAGGGTTAGATATTAGTGATGTAGATACCGTAGTTGATCCTGTGCTACAGAAACCAAATATTTGGCAGAACAAAGAGGCAAAAAGGCTAATGAGGGAACTTTTACTTTTGACAAATCAAAATAAATCGCAATTAACTAAAGAGGCAATGAAGGTGACAATGGCCTTCCAAGTTTCACTCTGGAAGACAAACTTCTGCTACATCGTCGTAGAATAAATGACTGATATATATATATATATATATATATATCTCAATTATATATAAATACATATATATATGTATTTGTCATATATATATATGGCATATTGTTTGTTATAACATGACATTATTTTCCTGCTAGACCCTGATCAACAATTCTGGATGATGATGTAATATGAAGACACAGAATTGGACTTAGTAATAAGAGAATGATTTGAAAGGAAGGAAGAGAAGGTCAGCTTCAACCAGATATTTTTCCACATGAAGTTAAAAGACAGGCTCTCCAAAGCAGCGATTTTTTTTTTGTCTTTTTGAGACAGGGTCTCCTATGCAACTCAGGCTCGTCTTGGGCTCACTTTGTAGCCCAGGCTGGTCTCAAACTTGCAGCGATCTTCCTGCCTCAGCCTTCCGAGTGCTGGGATTACAGGAGTGCATGCCCCATGCCTGTTAGATGTAGTGATTTTGCAATTACAGGGATACTTATTGTGATTATATGTTTTCATGTTTAGTATCTTGAAACCCTCGCAAAGAAATCATTACAAAAAAACCTTCCATTTATTCTCCATATAATGTCTTAATTATACATGTTTACAGTTGTATTCAGAAATATGAATCTTTAATTTATATTATCAGTAATATTCAAATAGAAATTGTTTAAAGTGAAAAAAACTACATTTTATTGAATTAAAAAAACAAAAATAATTTAGTGTCTTACTTTACAAATTTTCATAGAGTACATAAAAATGAATTGCAACCTGAAAAATATAAATGTATTTTACTGTAAAATTTTAAGTACTAGATCAAAACAGAGACCAGTGTGTAATGAGTGTCACATTACTTTTAACATTTTGGGAAGGTAAACTCTGCAGTTTTTAAAAAAATTGATAAAGAAAACCATGTAAAAAAGCTCTTTTCTTGTTCTTTAAATCTACTTCCAAAAAAAGGTAATGTGTTACTGTAATTCTCTGAATCACAGAGGAATAGTGTTAATAGTACAGTGTCTTATGGCAAAGTGAAAAAGGAACTCAAATTGCACTGTTGAATATCAAAATGTAACGAGCCATGTATTAAAAATTCTTTTTGAGGATTGAGGCATTGATAGTTTGAATTACTGGATTTTCAAACATGTTATTTCAAATATTTCTCAAAAAATATCGTAGTACTGACTTTGAATTTTGGAACAATACTTGCCATTATTATCTGGGCAATATTTGGGGGCATGTTTTGCTTTCGTTATCCCTCTCATTTATCATTTCACATAAAAGCATCTAATCTCTTAATTTGAACAGTAATATTTGATACTAATGAAGAAAATATGTCGTGCATGGCTCTTAATGAACCAGCAAGTTTAAGTGTGAATCCTCTGACAAACAGTGGTTACATTATCATGTCAAAGCATGCCAGAAAAATCCCAATGATATTAGGCCACAGGGAAAAACTTACAAGTGTCACAGGTCACTTGCTGTCTCTTCATCACTGCCTGGAAAATGCAGACTTTACAGTCAACAACCCAGCCAACATTTGATCACCTTGTAATGTACCCTAATCTTGTTTTGAAAAGCACATTGTGTGACAAAATAATGAATATGTGCTGATTAGATTGTTTTAATAGTATCCAGGACTGTTAAGCAAAGATCACACAATACATTTTTAAGGGCATAAGATCTATGGGCTGATTCTACGTTTCTGAATGTGTTCCAAATATATAAGAACTTCAGAATTAAAAATCATAAATGTAATAGCTAACAATTACTGCTTTATAGATGTGATTAGTATTTATAAAAATACCTGTAGACATTTAAACATGTACCTTGGCTTTGATATAATAGAGATTTTAAAAAAGCACATAAGAACTCTGTAAAGAATATATTGGATTAATTAAAACGTTGATCAACTTCACAATTTAGTTACACAAAAGATAAAAACATTAACCCAGCAGGGCGTGGTGGCTCATGCCTATAATCCCAGCACTCGGGAGGCTGAGACAGGAGGATCATTGTGTGTTCCAGACCAGCCGGGGCTACAAAGAGAGCTCAAGATCAGCCTGAATGGCATAGTGAAACCCTGTCTCAAAAAGACAAGGGCCGGGCACCTAGCTCAGTGGCCTAAGTGCCTGCCTGGCAAGCATGAGGTCACAAGCTCAATCCCCAGTGTGGCAAAAAAAAAAAAAAAAAGCTTTAACCTAGATATTTAACTTTTTATACCTCAGGTTTCTCATCTGAATATTAGGAAGAATTCTACCTAGTTTATAGTTTTAAGAGGAGAATTAAGTCAGTAAATATAAAATACCTGATTCACAGTCTTCAACATGTGTAATTATAAACTATTTCAATCGTTGTGACTAAAATAGAAAACATACTATTCATCCATAAAGATACATTTTTAATATGAAATAGCCAGAGATATGTGTTATTTGAAAACTGATAGCACCAGAGAAGGTTTTTCTAGGTTCTAAAACTTTCCAGGTAGTAGAATTAATTTTTCTCAGAGTTGCAGTGATGAAGAGAAACTTTAAGATGCACACTAGCCTAATAAATTAGGTTGGAATCAACAAGCAATATATATCACTGATGAAAATACGTTTCCCAAGAGTAATATAACATTTCTCAGTTATTCATTTCTGGAACTTCTTAAATTTAAAATGTGTTTAAAACAACTTAGATATTAAGAACTAAAACAACATAGATATTAAGAACTATGCACAAGCTACTCTTCTAAATATGGATTAAACTGCTCCAAGCTTTATGAAACTCATGAGCTATTGAATATGGGTTATGGTTCAAATGCATGTACTTTAATTTCATGCAAAGATAGAATGATAATTTTACACAAGCAATATGTGCTACATTCTGTGTTTCTTTTTTCTGCTCAGAGAAGAAAAGCAGGACTCCCTATTACTATTAAATAATTACACTTTATTTTGGCTGTATACTTAACATTAAATTCAACATTTATTTTCTCCATTTTGTGTTTGTGATTTGTCTTACTCCAGTTAGGAAACCACTGACTTTCTTTTCTGTCATGCATATAACAGTTCAAATACGTTTGTTGGCTTACTCTATAGTGCCATGATTATTGTTTCTTTATCCATCAATTTTATTTTAAACAAATAGAATAATTTTGACAATAAAGAGATAATCAATAGATCTATGTATTTATTAATATATCCTGTTATAATTCAGTATAAGTTTAGATATGTGTTCATTAAAGGAGTATATTTTACTTCTTTCTCTTTCTGTAGAATTCCTAGAGAAATGCTGACAAAAATGTATTTTTCAAATCAAAGACAAAAGTCAGACTCTTTTTGAAACAGCTATGTCTTCATTACCTACTTTGTTGTAACTTTAAGGTATATGTTTCTACAGAAGCTTTTATTTTGAATTCTTGGTTTATTCATTTATAAACTATTTTAAAGGAAAGTTTCTAAATGCAATGTCTGGGTTGGTTTGAAAACACTTACATTTATCAAAGAAGCCATAACGAATAGTTTAGTAACACTGCTCCCAAAATAAAAATAGAAGTTTATAAACATTACAAATTTCTCATTTCTACCAAACCTACAACCCACAATATGTAGAAAGGAAAGAATTCTATTATTTCAGTGTACACAAAGTACTCCTATGATTATATAGACCTATGGGTTAAAGAAAAAAATGATGCAGCATGTTTAGCTAAAAATATATTGCCAGCTTATGAATGCCCTGTAGTAAAATGGGCTGTTCCGTGCATGAAAAGGAGCTTGAAAAGCAATCATCTAACTTCCTGCTGGATATAAATGCAGTGAACCACAGCAGTGACCATCTGGTATTCCGCTGCTCTTTGTAATGCCATCACTCTACCCAGGAGGTAAAAATAATTTAGGATAAATGAATAGAAAAAGGAGATGGTAGCCACCAAAGACATTGAATAATTCCATGTGACACATATTTTAGTGAACTAGCTCCATGTGACAAAGAAAATCTTCTTTGTTTTGTGTTAAGAAAATATAGTGAAAACTTTTAGAGGAGTCATTTTGGAAGGCTATTGTATATGTTTCATTGTGAACTTTCTTTCCCGTGCAGTTTTACTAGTTGCCCATTAATTTAGGAAGTTATAGAAAGGATGTATGTGTTTCGAGATGTTTGATAATTAAAGCTCACCATCATATAATGAATAGAAGAGAAAAACTTAAAATCTTAAAACTTAGGTGATTTTGAAATCTCTACCTTTGATCTATTGGATAATGTGTCTTAAATCTTAAAACCTATAACTTATGTGTGTATAATCATGTTAAACTTTTTCTGATTTAAAATCTGACACATTTGCAAAGGAACACAAATAATTTTCTGCTTTACAGTTATTATGTACGTAAAACTGAATCTAAATACTTCAAATCTTAAAAGAGGCTTGAAAAGATATTTTTTCTATAGTTTGTTTTGTGCTTGTTTTTATTCCTTGCACATTTGCAAGACAATATTCTCTTCATTAATTCTTAATTTGTTGAAGGTGCTATCCCATTCAAACTGTGTTAAAATATTAAGTTCACATATGTACTTGTATTTATAGCTAACTTTGAGAAGTTTAAAATATGATGCACATAGCAAAATAAGATAAATCATGAGCAATTAATTTTCATTAAAAATTTATTAAGAAAAGATAAGAGAATAAGGTATAACCAAGAGCAAGGTTAATGTATAAGAGTCAATTTCTGGATTCTTACATCCTTGTTGAAATTAGCATTAAACTTGGCTTTCATTCGAAAATCTAACCAAACATGGAAAACATCCGTTCAACGTCTCACAAAGTAAAAGAAAACAGTTTGAGAAACATCTTTGCAATACAAAATATAGAAATAACAGTAAAATTTAATGATCTATGTCTTCTAAATCATGAGGAATAAAAGCTTATGTAATGAGCTTCTTGGGGCTGCATCACATCTTTTTAATATATAAATGAGAACTTCGAATTAGAAAAAAGGTCAAGGATTGTACATAGAAAAAATATAATCAAGAAATATGTATTTAATGTTACTGGACAAGTATGGGCCAGCTTTCTAAATTTAGTTTTGACCCAATTTTTGTGAGGTTAAAAAATTTAAATCACTTCATTAGTTTGTAAATCTGGAACATGGCCTTCAAATTAATCACTGAAAAGCTGAAATGAAAGCATGCTCTTATTTTGCTTTTAGGTTTTATCATTCAGTAGATGCTTAATTAATTTTTAAAAAAGTTAGTTTTTAGGGGCCGGGGATCTAGCTCAGCGGTCTAAGTGCCTGCCTGGCAAGCACAAGGTTGTGAGTTCAATCCCCGGTGCTGCAAAAAAAAAAAAAAAAGTTAGTTTTTGTTTAGACACTTTATACAGAAAACTCAGTATGAATATGTTTGTAAAAGTCTGTCCTGAGCATTTTTGTTACTCCTTTTTATTTACAAACATATTATTTTTATGTTAATGTTTAGCATTTCTGAAATG
>RJWT010000582.1:0-62664 GCA_004365215.1 Cuniculus paca
TGTGTTTTTGAGCAGGGTCTCACTATGCCGTTCAGGCTGGCCTTGAGCTCACTTTGTAGCCCAGGCTGGTCTCAAACTCACAACGATCCTCCTGTCTCAGCCTCTTGAGTGCTGGGATTATAGGCGTGTGCCACCAGGCCGGGCAAGGATGACCCTTTTTTATACAGAGCCACATTTTTCTTCCTCACCTTGCCTAGTCCCTGTTCGTCTTTAATCACCTGTGCATTTCTATTAATTGTTTCATTGTAAGACTGTTCTGTAAATGGAATTAAGCAGTAGACATTCTTTTGAAATTAGCTTTTTCCACTCAGCCTAATTCCCTAGAGATCCATTCCAAATGTGTGTAGCACATTGTCCTATTGTGATTGTTTTTGAGTACTATCCAACAGGACGGTTGGTTTTTTTGTTCTGTTTCATTTTGTCTTACCATCGAATGGCATTTAGTGTGTGTGTGTGTGTGTGTGTGTGTGTGTGTGTGTTGTGTGTTTTCTTATTTGGGGATCTATCTATGTAAGTAAAGCTACTATTACTAGTTGTGTACAGATTTTTATATGTGAATCTAAATTTTCATTTCTGTGGATAACAGGAGTACAGTTGATAGGACCTAGGGTGAGTGCTCATTTCTATTTGTAAGCATCTGGGACCCAGTATGTCCTAGCTGCTGGGGCTTCAGTGTACACACTGTGACTGGGACCTTATATCCCCCACCACTTCCAATGTAGACATGTCACAGCCTTCATGCTCCTCACTCAGGTGAAAAGACATTGCCTGCCCTCCCTTCTGAAGCACAGGGGCTCAGAGCAGCTTAGGCACAGGTAAAGTAGCCATACTGGTGACCCTAAGGGGATAATCAGAATTAGAGATTTGGAAGTTGTCCTTGCTGACTGTTCATGTATGCCAGCTTCATTCCTCCTTGCCATTATTCCCTTCATCTTTGTGGCACACAGAGAATATGGCAGTTGGCACGCTCACTTTGAGACCTTAGGGCCCCTAACCCAAACAGATTCAGTTTTGTTTGTTTGTTTGTTTTGTTTGTTTTTGGAAACAGGGTCTCTCTGTGTAGTTCAGGCTGGCCTAGAATTTGCAGTTATCCTCCTGCCTCAACTTTCCAAGTGCTGGGATTACAGGCATATGTTACCAGGCCCAGTTCATGCTTATTTCTTAGTTTGAGTTCCAGAAATACTAGCATGGAAGTCTAATACCTCTGTGAGTCAAATGCCTCTCTGTGTCACTGTGGCCAATGCTAGGGTCATAAAATATAGCCCTCTAATTGATTCCCATCCTTGGCAAAACAAACTCATCTGCTCAATTCTTGCACTGGATTCTCTCATACCTTAGAAGCTGAATAAATCTGGTGTGGTGGCACATGCCTGTTTTTCCAGCTACACAGGAGGTGGAGACTGGAGGATTGTAAATTCAAGGCCAGCCTGGCCACTTTGGTGAGATCCTGGCTTAAAATAAAAAAAACTTGGAATTTAGCTCAGTGGTAAAATGCCTGCCTATTATGCTAGTGTGTCCAAAGTGCTTATCTTGTGTGTACCATGCCCTGGGTTCAATCTGCAGCACGAAAAAAAAAATGCCTAAATAAAGAGAACACAGAATAGACAGCATTTTTGGTGACAAGCCAAGAGAAGTGAAATGTAGCCCATAAATAATCTATTAGACAAGGGTTGCTTTGCAGTAAGAAGTCCTGAGGGAGGAAATAGGCTCTCTGTGGCTTCCTCCCGCCTCCATAGTGAGCTCCCCCTAACCAGGGCTGTGTACCAGGCACCAAGCCAGGACCACCCTGGAACAGAAATTTCTGGCTTCACAAGGACACCAGAAGCTGCAAATCTTTGGAAAGTCTGCATGTCCAGAGTGGATATATTTCATCCACTTGTGTAAGCTGAGTCACAGTTGGCCTCTGACAGCCTTTCTGATAGACCTCTCTGATTTTGGACAGTTTTCATTATGTGCGTCTCCAATATGATCACTCTAGCTTTCTGCATTTTCTTTTTCTTTCCTTTCAGAATGCTCTGTAAAATATACAGTGGGGCCTTCATGTCTCTCTGGAAATAGCCATCAAGGCCCTGGGTTCTATTCACCTAGTGTGTCAGCCCCAGGGAATGAAACTCAGAGTTCTTGCCTAGGTCCAGGATTCTGGGGACTCAGGTAGCTCTTCTGCTGATTGGAAGGAGCCACCCTCCCCTGGTCACTTCTGCAGCAAAGTGCTGTCCTCACAGAACACAGTAGAGTGAAACAGTGCTACTTGGTATTTATGGGTCTTTATGAGCCAGCAGTATAGGTCGTGAGAGCTTCAGGATAACATGCCTAAGATAGTGGAAAGCAAGGCCATGCAGCAGTAGAAGTCAGGCTACAAAGGAAAGAAAACTGTTAACTGACAAATGCCAGGTGTGTGATTACTCTCAGTGACTCACCTGTTCTTAGGTGCATTGTAACATGCATCTTTGTGTGATTTTGCATTCCAGTTGATTGGTTAAAGAAAAAGCATGCCTACTTGTCAGGTACGCTATTGATCACATTTATTTAAGAAGAAATAAAGTTGTTCACGCAGCTCACCCTAAGTGATAGGCTTTATGTTTTGTGCTTTCTGAGGAAAAGCTGCCGATGATATGAAGTGACATTCAACCCGCTGAGAGTTGATATTGGCAGACAAATTTCATGCCCTGTCTCCTGGTCACCAGTTTTCTGCCTCGGAGTTGTTAGGGATATTAAAAACAGACATTGAAAGTCCCAACTTGACAGGTTCAATTTGTAACATGAAAGACTCTGAGAAACAAAGCAAAGGCCTAGAGAGCTCCCAGCCAGACTTGTTGGCCAGAACTCTGCAAGGCAAAGAGAGGAGAGGGTCTGTTAGAGGAAAATGTGGGAGTGATCCTTGTGGGGTGCCAGAGGGCTTGTGTGCTTGGCATTGAGAAGAGGCTGTGGTAGCCAGGGTCTCAAAGCTTCAGTCATTGGTGCTCCTCTTGGCTGCCCCTGCTGCTTTGAATCTTCCAAGAAGCACGGAACTGGCAGAAGTGGCCTGTTTATGAAGGCACAGCACACTGCAGCTGGCATCTAACATGTTATATCATAGGAGATGTACCAACAGGTGGGAAAAGAAACAAGTATCCGCTTTTGCAGAAAGAAACCCAATGGCCGGAAGGTGGCTGCTTTCTGTTATCTGTGGTTTGAACCCATGAGGGGACATTGTTGTCCATGTCGGGATATTGGGCTAACCCCAGGTTTCATGTGTTGCTTGTCTCCTCCCTTCATGCACAGTCCAGACTGAGTTCTTTGTCTCTTCTATGTGACATAGAAGTGGCTCTCTCATCGAAGTGAACATGTGTCTCTGACCAAAGCTTGCTTCTCCCTGTCACCACCTCCAAATGGACAGAATATCCTGTCTTCAACCTACTTTCAGAGGGATAAGTTTTGGTTCATGATGCACAGACAGAAGGAGATGTGCTTGCCTGCCAGTGAGCCAGATGACCATCCCCTCTGAAACGAGCAGACAATTCTATGACCACACTGCCATAGATAAAGCATGTTGGTGGCGCTCAATACACGTTTGTGTGATGATTTTGGAAACAAAATGGAAACCTACAAAATAGGAAAAGCTCTTTATTTTTACAACCTTATGAAGATAGAAAGCATCTTCTCTTGCCAGAGCTCATTTACACCCACTCCATTTTCCTGCCCACAGCATGCCATTAAGACCTTCCCGGTCATCTGGTCTATCTGTAGCATTCAGCAGTCTTGAGCCCCTTCATTTCTCAGGAGAAGGTACTAGGGGCGATGCCAGGGATCTGCAGTATGAAAACCCCTATGTATTCTTACTTTACCATCCAGCACAGGTGTGGGTGGCCATCTCTCTTAGCTCATCTGCCCTTTATTGTCACATTCCTTGGGGAGGTCATTGCAATTCTTTTTAAGGCCTATCTCAGATATACTAATAATGCAGTGGATAGTTCATATTTATAATTTGAACTTCCTTTTCCCCAAGAGACCATTGTTTTCACCATGTTTCATTTTATGTGTTCCATTAAATGAGGATGTCACATACAGAACCATGATGAGAAAGTTTTGGTGCCAGGATGAGGAGCTCCTTGAACCAACACAACTCACAGCTGTGTGCTAATTGAGGTTCACAATTCTTGCCTGCCTCCTAGAATGCCCACTGTAATATCCATGCCTAGCTATAATAGCTATAATTTCTTTTGTTCTTAACAAAAAGTTTTAAGTGTAAGGTGTTGACAGCATGAAAACATAAAACCAATATTGTGATAAATATTTGTCTCTTCTCTTGTACACTGTTAATTGTACTTTTAAATAAAATGAAATTAAACAGGGGATTGACTGTTTTGGGTAGGCAAGTTCTGACTGTCACAGCATTCTGTGTAGTTTTAGGCACATTTCATAACCTCCATTGGATTCCCTTTTCTCACCTCTGAGAGGAGTAAAGGTTTTACCTGCTATGATTCCCAAGATCTCCTCTCATTAAAAATTTTGCATTCCATTCTTGAAAGGTGGTGGCATTACCTTTCTATACGTTTTGTTGTAGAAGAAGGTTGGCCACCTAATTTTCACATAGACCTTTACAAACCAAAGAAACATCTCCATTACAATGAAATGCAGAAAAGGGGAATGTGGTGCCTGAAGCCAGGCCATTCTGCAGTTGTGTAGCTGTACCTGCCCTTCTACACCAACATTCCCAAAATGCTGGCCTTTTCTTTGCATATCATTGCCCAGTGAATTGATCCAGACCGTGATAGAGTTTACAAAACAGCAAATTGCCCTGCAGTTGAGTTTGCTTTGCTCTTTTTACATGGCCACCAAAGCCAACCAGAAACCCGCCATTTGGAGTGAAGTTTGGTAAGCTTCATAGGATGCTGTGTTGAGGCTCTGTCAATGAAAAATAAAAGATTCTTCCTGAATCTGTGTTCTTAACTCAGGGCCACATTCAGTACCTCCCAGAAAAGGGTTGTCCAGAGGGTGTTCTCCTCCATCCACCTCAACATTTAACTTCCAAGTGACTGGTCTAAGGAAAAGCAAAGCATATGCACTACCCATCATAGCACAAGTGAGGGCAGAGGGCAGAGGGCAGAGGCTGACAGAGGTGGCCTCTACATGGCATGCATACGAGGAGGCAGGAAGCACTCCTGATGAGAGATGGCTGGTGCAGCTGCATCTCAGGGCACATGAGGAAAGAGAGCAGCTGTCTCAAAGCATCCTGCAGATCCCTGCCATCCCTGCCTTATGGGAGGTGTGTCTAGTCAGTGGCTGGAGGTACCATCATCTGAATGTTTCCCAGGACAGAGACATGGCCAAGTGTTCTAGACTGCATGCTTTGGCCTCCTATGAGGATGGCCAGGGGTGGAGGATGAGAGGCCAGCAGAGAAGGGAGAGCAGTAAATCCCAGTTCACGAGCCAGCAGCAGCTGGGAGGGTACAAAGGAGGACTGGACGCAGGCGTGCTTGGGAGTTAGAACCTTCTGTTTTGCCAGCTGGCTGGTTGTGGAAGGCAAGCCAGACCAAGTGGAGCTGTAGCTGAACATGATTACAAAGATGAAAGGCGGGGGGTTGCTGGAAAGGACACGCCTAGTTTGAGATGCCTCCAGAACAGTAAGACAAGCTGACCAGTTGGAATGTGGCACTGCAGTCTACAGCTCAGAAGCAAGAGGTAACCAGAGGATCTGGTTTTCCTGGGGGGTAAAAGATAATGGCTGGGTCACTTGACTTAGGAACCCAAATTTCTGAGGGTGAGATGTATCATAAGAGAGAGAGGGATGTCCATCATGGGAACTGTGTTCATGGAGGGAGGGAGAGAGGAAAAGAGAAGAGCACAGTGCACTGGAGAAGGAGGGGAGAGATGTAAAGCCACACGGAAGAAAGAAGTGTTAGGTGTGTTGAGTTATCATCAACTTTTCTGAATTAATCAGCTAGTAGTGCTCAGAATAGCAACGCATTGCTCAATCATGTTATATTTCTTTCCTAATTTTACAGTAATACATTTTTTAACCCTCTGAAATTACAAATATTGAAAACATAAACCACACCCTCACAGCATTAGCTTGGAAAACACTTACAAGGGAAATCAGTTCAGTGAGAAAGGAAATGAGGGCTACATTTTTAGAAGAAGGCTGCAAGGATCCTGCAATGATGCATTATTCAGGCAAGTTGAAGTGAGAGCACCTGCTTCTACCACCCTTTTCTCTGATTCTGCAGCCACATATTATTCAAGATTGATTTTATTTATTTATTTAGGTACTGGGGATCAAACTCATGACCTCACAGTTGCCAGGCAGGCGCTTAAGCCACTGAGCTAAATCCCCAGCCCTCTACATTATCTTGAGAGAAAACAAACACTACCTAATTAATCCCACCAAACATAGTAGTAGAAAGCAATTATTCCCACCATGTGTAGTAACCCGTCTATAGGGAAAATAATCCATTAAATGTGAATCAGTGTGAATTTTAAAACTATTATTAAGATTAGATTGGTTCCTACTTATGAGCCCCATAATTTCAGTATTTGCTCATGCATAATTTGCACTACCATGTTCTGTGACCTTGGATCTTTAATTCCCAAATAAATAATATATATATGGTAATTAGTGTCAAAAACCACAGGTCAGCCAATCAAACGTTTCACAGGTGAATCTCTTTGTTGAGGATTAGTTTGAATCTGTGATTAATTAGATGGTGAGTCCCATATTTTGGAATTCTAGTAATTGTAGCAGAAGGCTGCATTTGTTTGCATTTTTAATAAATCATTCATTAACCGAAATGAAATCTTTTAGTTAAATTACCTCTCCTGGTTCTGTTATTAGGGAGTTTTTCTTTTTTAAATTTACTGGAGTATCCTTCAGTTCTCCTTGAGTGAACCAAGCAATTGCTTTCACCGTTGTCTACCAGAAAGCATTTTCCCTCAGCATTTCTCTCTTCCCAACTGGACCATAAATTCGCTCCTGACCAAGATTGCTGTCTGCTCCTGGGGAGCCTGGAGGCTGATGATCTGCTCAGAGGTGGGCCTTGTTAAACCTTATGAAGATGTATAAAAACTGTTAGTGTTGATTTCCAAAGAAACACCTAACACACTTGTCTAGGGTTATATCACAAGGCCCAAGATCTGCGGTTAGAAAATCATCATTTTTGAAAACTGTCTGGCACATTTATGAGAACTTTCCTACATCTTGACTTTGGAAGGCATATGAAGGCCCTGCTCATGACACAATCTGCTCAAGGGAGATAAAATGCCCTGGTGATTGTTCTGTTCCTCTAACTTGCGAGATCTTGGGGTAGTTAGGGAGGTGTGATATAGCCAACCCATCTGCTGTAGGATGAATTGTAGGCCCTCCAAAAGATGTGGTTACATTGGGTCATAGTGAGGTAGTGTGGGGTCTCAGTTCAGTAAGTTGCATCCTTATAAAAAGAGAACATAGATACAAGGAGAATACTGTGCAACAAGGGAGGCAGAAGGTAGAGTAAACCAAGAGCTCCCAGAATTGCCAGCAACACCAGACATTTAACAAGACCCCATACAGGGTCTCTCCTACAGGCTTCAGAGGAAGCTCTGCCCTGCTGGTACCTTGATTCTGGACTTCTGATCTCTAGAACTGAGAAAATTTCTTTTGTTTTAAGCCACCCAGTTCTTGGTTATCCGTAGCAGTAGGCTAGAAAACTAAGACATCATTTTGTTGTGTGCCTGGTCAAGTCCTGTTATAAACTTTCAGCTCATTCTGGCTGCTTGGACACATCAGTACAATATGGTCTGAGAATGGTAGCAGACTTGATCAGCTCATCTGAGTTGTACCCTATACTCATTTTAACCCAGGGAAAACAAACCTTGCTTCCGGAGCCTGTTCTTCTGCCTTTCCAGAGGTCTGGTCTGGGCTGGTCTGGTCTTTTCTCTTCTTTTCGAGACAGGGTTTCACTATGCAGTTCAGGCTGGTCTTGAACTCACTTTGTAACCTAGGCTGGCCTCGAATTCACAGCGATCCTTCTGCCTCAGCCTCTCAAGTGCTGGGATTACAGGCATGAGCCACCACATCCAGCCTTTCCAGAGGTTTTGAAAAGGAAAGTATGCCTGGAAAGTTACACATCTCAGACTCCCTGTCATTTCTTCCCAGATTCACATGCAGACTCGATTTCTCCAGAGCCAGTACCCCCATATTAGTTGTGTCCTAAGCAGAGATGATAAAGATGGTATGGTGACCAAGGGACTTAGTTCACTCAGCAAGTACTGCTTTTTTTTTTTTCCTGAAAGTTCTACCAGGCCAGTTGAGCCTCAGGACTGAACTGACATTACCCCCTGAAACAGGGACCAGAGAGCTGCAGAGGGAGTACTTGTCTTTTCCTGGGCTCTTTGAAATCGCCAAGCAGAGACCACAAAGCTCAGGGGCAGATTAAAAGTCAGCAGATGAAAAACCTCTTTGACATCAGATAGTGCTCTCTGTGACTCCTTTCCAGTGTCCCTCCCTATCATTCTTGTCTTGTATTTCTGATTCTCTTCTCAACCACCTGGGAAAATCCATATACGAAATGAGCCACCTAGAGCTTAGGTGTGGGGAAAAAACAAAAAGAAGGATGTGTGTTCTAGCATGAAAAACATGGAGCAGACACTCTCTCTTTGCCAGGGACCTACTGAAAGGCATGGGCAGTAGACTTCTGAAGCACATCCCTGGGAGTGGAGTTAGGCCACAGAAACGAGAAAAAGGATCTCCCCTTCCTTTTTCACCCTGGACTTTACCAGCCATGCGAGTACCAGGGATTATGTCCCAATTTGTCTTCTTTTTTCTTTTTCATGTCTTGGGATTCCTTTATGTCCACCTCAGAATTCTTTCAGCTATTTAATTTCTCTCTGGTTCTTGGTCTACGCAGAGACCCATGAGTGACTTGTCCCATGGCCTTGTCCCTCCTGAACTCTGAAGGCTGGCCTGCTTGTGCTTCCCCTGGGCACCACCCTAACTTCTTTGTCTTTGGGTTTGGTGAGCTTATTCTCTCTATTCTTCCTTCCATGGGGCTGGAGACCCATGTCTTCACAGTTATGCCACTATAAGGCCAAGCCGTGATGATGTGAAGATGATCATGTTCCTTTGCTGTGATCCCAAAACAGCCATTAGCTCCCCTGACCTGGGAAGTTCAAACCTATGAGCTGTTTGAGAGATGTCAGATTGATAGATCTCCTGGAAAGAGGGTCCATGTTTCTGTCTTGGCAAAGACAAAAAGCATCTGTTTGATTGGATCTCCATAAAAGCACTGAGACTGACCAAGGGAAGGTCTTTTGAGGTTTTTTCTAGTTACAGTGAGATGCTAAAGACCATTTCTATCAGGGATTGAACTTTGTTTTTCGTGCTGCTTGAATGCAGGGGCCAAAACACAGGTTATATCTGAATCAAAGAGTTAATGCCAGCTTTCTTCACAGCTGCTTTCCACACCAGTGCAGTTCAGTAAGAGCTTTTAAAAATAAACTTTGCTTCATTGTTTGAGTTGCTGGCCATGTGTATTGGCCCTTGCAAAATGACCTCAAATATTTGGATGGTGTAACAAATAAGCATAAAACAAACTTTAATGAGTACTTTTCTAACAACATTTTTTTTTTTGGATGGAGGTAAATAATGAATACTGTTTGCAAAACTGTTTTACTGTGCTGTTTTCATCACTGGAAAAAGACCTTCTCCAGGCTTTGTGCTCACCTGTGAATATGTTGGTATGGTTCGGATGAGTGTCCCCAAAAAGTTCCGTATATAAAATTGCAATAAATTGCAATACTGAGAGGAGCTTGGATCCTTAAGAAGTGGGGCCTAGTGAGAAGTCTTTAACCTAGGAGGGGTGTACCCTTCAAAGGGGTTGTGGGATCTCATGTTTCAGACTCTGCTTCCTGGCTTGTGATGGGAGCACTTTTACCATGTGCTCCTGCTGTGATGCCTGCTCTCATTTGAGGCCCAAACCAATGGGGACATCCAGTCTTGGACCAGAACCTCCACAATAATGTGCTAAAAATAATCCTCTCTTAACTTCATAATTAGCCTATGTCAGGTATTTTGTTATGATAAGAACCTGACTGATAGACATGTGCATGTGGGGTTTAGTATTTGTAAAACTTCCTGTGTTTTTCAGGCAAGGGTTTCTAATGAGTCAGCTACTTAAAGATCCATGGAAATAAAAATGCAGTCTTTTGACCAAGCCTCCTAGCCCAACTGCCTATGCCCCTGTGGGTTTCATGCCAGGCCCTCATTAGTAGGCCTTGGGGTCCAGGGTCCCTTTTGCATGTAGCATGTACTGTGAATGCTGATCCTGGTTCTTCACTGGCCTAGCTCTTTCTTGGTGGAATTTGAGTCATTCTTTATTGTTAGGTTCAGACTAAACCAATGAGAGGTGTCATGCTCTTGAAACCCAGGGGTGTCTGTCCCCTTCACAGCCACCTGCAGGGGGAGGCAGGAAGACAGGCTTGTGACCCACGCGCTGAGATGTCATTGAGTGGATGAGATGGGAGTGTAGGGTACTGAAGGACAATCTCCCAGAGGCAATTCCTGTGGGCCCTTGAGCTGCTCCCTGAAGGAGTCCTGAGGCTATTGTAATTCTCAGTTACCTGCTGTGGTTGAAAGCTGTGACTGCTTCCCATAGCCAAAGGCAATCTAAGGACAGAAAAGATCCCCTTCCACAGAACCTACTGCTAACTGGTGTTGCAGCTTGGGAGTTAAGGCTTAAGAAATAGAATGCTGAAAGAATGGAGTCCTCAAAGTTTTGTTATCTATATTTGTATCTTCAAAGTCTTTGTGTTTAATATCGAGTCCTTAGGTCCACTATACATAGGGGAAGCTTTCCCTAACTCTTTGCCTAAAGAGCGTGCGTGCATGTGTGTGTGTGTGTGTGTGTGTGTGTGTGTGTGTGTTTAAAAACTGATGTAAAAGAAACATTTTATAACAAGTATTGTCAGAACAGTATGCAATATGGATAGCTGTTCCTGCAATAAAAATGCAGATTTGAGATCACTATAAAAGCCACATTGTTCTTCCACTTTCTAACTCCTTGACACACTAGTGCGATGTTAAATTTTTCACTGAAGTGTAACATGTTTAAGTTTGTGTTAAAAAAACAAAACAGCATGCAGCGTTAAGCAAAAATTATCCTGACACTTGCTAAAAGGGGTAAATAAGGCTCCATTTGGTCTGTCGATTGCCATGGGTGCCAAGACATTTGCAGTAGGGTAGAGAGATTGAGCTCTACTCTGAGTACAAGAACAGTGGGGATTTATGGCCTAGAAGTGGGTGAAGTGGGATGGGGGATGATGGACAGAGCGTTACTAGGAGGAAAGCAGAGTGACTCTTAACCAAACTTTCATAGGGGTCTACTGAAAGCAGGCCACAGACTCAGACATCAAAGGTGAGAGATGAGGTATTTGATCAGACATTGAGAAGGAGGGATTTTCTCTGAACTGACTTGAAAGGACAGGGCCAAGGTCAAAAGCCTAGAGAAGAAGAGGGCCCGGAGGAGATTGATTATAGTGTGGCCAAGGGCAGAGTCTTTATCAGAACTTGATTGAGTTTATTACTCAGTAGTTCTGGGTTGGGCACTGAGAAAACCACTCAGTCACGATCTGCTGAAAGTGCGCAGGCGGGATCATGCGCGGCACACTCCGGCTCATTCACTGGAGGATGCTCTTTGAGCCCAAGGAGAAGGCCAGCAAAGAACCTCCCGGGGGGATTGTTTTTAAGAGATTTGGTAACAATTTGTGAAGGTGAGAGTACTATATCCTTCTTATCCACAGTTCCAGTTTCTTCAGTTTCATTTACCTGTGATTAATCGCAATTCAAACATATTACATGAAAAATACAGAAATGAACAATTGGGAAGTTTTAAGTAACTTTTATAATAGCACATAGTTATAGTTATAATTGTTCTACTTTAGGACCAGTTATTTTACGTCTCTTACTATGCCTAACTTATAAATTAACCTTTATATATGTATATGCAGGAAAAAAAAAAGACGTAGTCTATGTAAGTTTCACTACTAGCCATGGTTTCAGACATTAGCTGGGGGCGGGGGGTGTCTTAGAATTCATGACCCAAGGATTAGAAAGCACAGCAACATGTGAGGGCAGAGGGCCATCAGGGGAGGGAACAGTATGCATGAAGCAGTGACAAACACAGATCTTCCTTTGATGTCCCTCAGGGCATAGAGTCTCACTGAGGCCAGCAAGGCACTGCAGGGAGGGAACCCACACTGAAGAGCAGGTACCAGCACTGGCAAATGCCATGAGAGCATATTATAGGAGGTGCCACTCTGGTCACTGCATATTCAGCTCTCTGTCACAAGGGATGAGTCTAGTGGCCTTTAATGCACTTCAGAAAGTAAATTCCTTTTTTATGATGAGCAAAATTCTAGGGTATTTTGGCATTTTCACTAACCACTCTCAATAGAAAAATGTCAGCTCTTTTCCTGAAGTTTCCTATATCTACTTATGACTTTCAATTAAATTTTAAAACCTTCCAGAGTAGAAGGAATCTTCAGCGGTGTATGGTTAAGATCAGAAGTTGGCTGAGTAACTTAAAAAGAGCTATTTTTATGATTATCACATGTCTTAACCCTTTTATTGTATTTTAAACATGTAAATATACCTTTTGTTTTTTGTTACTGTGGCTGTTATAGTTGAGCTTTTTCTGATTTTTAAAAACATAATGCTAAAGCATGTTTTCTTTGGTTTGGTTTTGTGTTTTGTTTTGTGTTTGTGTTTGCAGTGCTGAAGGTTGTACCCAAGGCCCTCACACTGAGCTGTATCTCTAGCCCCTTTGAGAAGGGTCTGACAAAGTTGCCGACATGAGACTTGACCTTTTGATCTCCTGTCTCAGCCTCCCAGAGTGTTGGAATTACAGACATGTGCTACCATACTAAGCTCCAAATCTTGTTTTTGAATGTCATCCTACTGGTTACATTTTATAATTAGTAGCCAGTTAATTCTATCTAGTTTTTTAAGTGGGATTAGGAAATAATTTTTTAGCCTACTCTTGCATACTTTAGCTACTTTGTAGAGTTTCTAGAACATTCCATGTAGTGTTTTCAAAATGATTCTTCCATTTTTGCCTTCAAAATCTATTGTTGCATATCTTATTTTATTGAGTTTTATTACATACTTGCAGTATCAAGGAGAATTGGCACAAATAAGTTTTGGGTGAAACCCAGTGATTTGGGAATGCTGATATGTGGAGTGAAAACAACCCCAGGGTTCTAAGAGGAACCCACAGTTGCCAGTTGACTACAAAGCACTGGTTCAGTCAGGGACTTGTCATTTAGAAATCATTTAGGAAAACTTCAACTGTCCTTGAGTACCCAATGCATGTTCCTCTAGGCCTTGAAGGGAGCTCCACCTAGAAAATCGTGACCTGAAAGATGCACAATTTAGGAGACAGGATGGCATTCTGGTAGCAGTATTCAAAATGAGATGTGCCCTCAGGGATACATCTTCAAAGAGTAAACAAAGAGAAGCAGTGTACATGATCAACTCTCCAAAACTGATCTTCTCAGAACAAAATGTTATGTTCAATTGACAGTTTGTAATCAGAAAAAAATCCAAAGGGACTGCATATAAGATGCAGCATTGACATGTCAATTTGATGTGGCATCTCTGTACTAAAGCAGAAGTTCATTGATTTGTTTCCTCGGATTTCAGAAGTTGTTTCAGTGTGAGGTTCATCTGAAGTTCATGGAGCAGACCATGTCCCTAATTTTACTCTCCTGGGAAGACCTGGTGGCTTAAGCCCAAGATTGTGGCATTCATATATTTAAACATGATAAATGAAGGTTGAACTTTTTTGTGGTTGGCTTAAGTTTATATTCACATACATTTGATTTTGAGTTGGTGTGTGGAATTGAAAACCTTAAAAGTAGGTTATCAGAAACATGACTTCTGGGGAACATGTTTTCATGTACACTGACTGTATCTGAATGGACTTTTGATGTTTTGCGTTGTACAATGTCCTCGCTCATCATTCAGGTGCAGTGAATGTGGGTGTTCATCTCCCAGCCTGGTTCATAATTGTGCATAGAAGCACAGCCTTTGGTACAAGAGTGGCTCTCAGAGTCACCTAGATGAGTAACTGCCTGAAGGCATCTTCTTGTTGATAACAGTGAGAACATTTTTCTTTCACACAGCAGTTTGTCCCCAGGTCAAAAGCATTAGATCAGCCTTCTCTGATTTTGGCATGATCTTAGGAATTTATCAGGGAAATGTGTTTTGTTTACATTGATTACATTATAACAAAGCTGTTATATGTGTTTAGGGGCCTTTAAAATTTATCTTTGTGATAGATTTTCAGCTATTATGAAAATAAACCAAAAGTAAAGCAGTAGGTGGGCATTAAAATGAAAATCGGAGAATCTGAAAGTCTTGATTTCCTAAGAGGAATTTTACCATAATCTCTCTCTGGATAAGAATAAAGAAAAATATTTACGTATATTTTGTGAAAACTGTAACATGTATTTTATGCAAAGTTAAATTAAGTATAATTGAAAAGATGTAATACGCTGACAATAGTTTGGGAATAGTTTTAGGATTAAAAGGAAGGTCCATTTATTAAAAAAAGGTATCTGTGTTAGTAATGCTAATTTGGTAACTTAAAAATATTACCTTCAAAGTAGGTATAAAGAGATTAAAAGCCCTAAGAACCCTTCTAATCAGATTTATGATACTTGTTATTTTCCTGGCCTTCCATTGCTTTGTTTGAAATTTAAGTCTTGTGTGTTGACAACTTTGTCATTTTGTGAAAGATGGGTGGAAATCCTGCTTTCACACACACTTAGGCAGCTTTGTCCCTAATGTGGAGTAGCAATTGTAAAGCAAAGCACTGCATTGTTGTGTTCTTGTGCATTTCCAGGTTCTGCACTTTCCCTGTTGGACCACCCACTCTCGCTGGTTGACCCTCCTCTCTTGTAGGGTATTTTTTTTAAATCCAAAGACCTGGAGGCGAAACCCTCAAAGGGCATTCTTGTGCATTCCCTTCACCGTGGTATCAAGCTGTGCCCCAATGAAAAGCAGACATCAGCTGTCTGTGGGCTGCACACCTTTCCCAAATCCAAAGAAGGAGGCATAGCCATGACCCCTCTTGCAGGCCCAGTCTGCACCGAAGCAGGTGCTGAGCACCTCTGCAACTTTGGACAAGAGCCATCCTAGGGCAGCCTGGCTTCATCTGGTACTTGTCCTGGTACTGATGACCCCCATTCTGTAGAGCCCCTGACCCACTCCCTCTGTCTCCTGGACTTATATTTAGACATGTCTTCCCCTCCTCACTCTGATTCTTCGCATATATCCCAGGTATATACACCACTATCACTGAGACACTCAGCTGTCAGCCCCTTCCCTGTCTCTTTTGTCTCTAGCCACTGGCAGTCTTTTCTCAAGGGATTCTCACCTCTCAGAAGGGACCCTTTCCTCTCCTGTCTACTTGATCTTTCCCTGGAGTTGTCACAGTTTGGAAGTGGGAGAGGGGAATGGGTCCTCCTGGCTGCCTCGGTAAGTGGCCCCTGCGTGATCGTGAGACAGCTACCTGGTGGTCTGGCTTTACCTGGGACTGAGTTTTGAGCTGGGGGATCTTCAGGAAAGGGGCTAGAGTTGTTGTTCAATTCCTAGAGTATGGGGGTCTGTTTCCAGCAGCCCCATGTGAATGCCTCTTCATCCCCTTCTATGCTCTGTGGACATACAAAGACTGCTTGTGTTTTCCTCCTGGCATGACACTTGTGAGCTTACACCCTCTCCTGCAGTCTTCATGAGTGTGGCAGGACCTGGCCAGGGCTTTGGGCTCTGTGTAATAGGCATCAACTGCAACCTCCTTGTATCTCATTATAGGTGAAGGGAACCTGAAATGCTAGGCCTACATTCTGGACTCAAATCAGAATTGCCTACATCTCCCAGTTACACACCAATGATCAAGTATTTCTGACCATTACCAAGATTTTCTTAATTACCAATAAAAATGCTTTTAACCAAAGAGATGACTCAAAACCTTAAGAAATTTCCTATGCATCCTATGTTTTAGGCTACCAAACTACCATGTTCTACATTTTAATTAAGATCCTGGTGATCACTGCAATTGAAAGCCAAAACTTGGAACTTTCTATCAATGGGAGCTGATTGTCAATTACATCCCACACAGCACACCCCAACCCCACCTTCACTGCCTTCCTCATATAAGGAGGAGGTGAAGCAGCCCATCCAGTATGAAGCAAATTACCCTGGGAAATGGAGGGAATGGGTTTAAAACTCTCCTTCAATAGCTAAGCCCAAACAGCTATATGACGGGATGCCAAGTGTATAGTTGGGCTTTGTTGCTGCCTTATTATGAATTTGTTGATAGAAAACAACTTTTCTGACTGTTTACATCATGGAAATTTGATAACCCATTTGTATTACTTAAACTGCGTATTTTGCAAGTATTGTCAAAGTGAGAGAGTAATTTGTAACAGAGGCAGAGTATGTAGAAACTGTTCTCGTAAAAGTATTCTCTAAATTGCTTTGCTTGCAGCTACAGAGGTTGCCATAAAGAATAATTTCTCATATTGGATTTTCAAAGCCACAGGAGTGGCCACAGAGCAGGCAAGGGACAGCCCAGTGATTTAAGACTGTGTAATGCCTCAGTTGTCGTGATATACTAGGAAATAAACTCCAGTAGGCTGCTACAAAACATTACTACGATCTCGTAATGCCCCAAACTAGGAGGTTGATTTATCTCCTGTTATGTCTTATTAGATGGTATTTAGAAGAAGAAAAGAGAAAAAGGACAACCCAAGCCCATGGCAGGAAATTAGTCTGAAATGAGTGTAATGCAGGCAAGCCTCTTCATCCCTCTCTGCTGACCTCATGTTTTGTGGACATAGAGACAGCTTGCCTTTCCCAAGTCAAGCTTGAACTCAGTGACCCGTTTGTGGGTTTTTGTCCTTGTAGTACATACATCTTTGGTATAGCAGAACATGAGTAATGATGGTTCTAGAGGCTGTCTACCCTGTACTTCATCATGTACACCAATCCCTTAAGGGTCTTCTTCAGTGAAGGTTCAAGTTCAGAGGATCTAGGGAGCCCAGAACTCTGCATTTCTCTCAGGCCCTGGATGTTTCCAGGGTGGCCATTCCACAGCCAGCTTTGAAGATCAAGGTTCCATCTGTCCCTGCTGATGGCATGCAGGTCCACCACACAGCTAAGTGTGGGCTTCATGTGGAATCTACCTTGTCTACAGCCAATTCTGAACAAGCTATCAGGCTTTAAACCAGCCAATCCATTCTTTCTTTCTGGAGAGATTTTCTGTTTTCCCTCAGCTCCATGCCTGCTTACCTCATGCTCAGCAGGGGAGAAATTGAGTTCCCTTCGTTTTTATGCAGGGTGGGGGCAGTATCTACTTCAACTCCTTAAATTCTATTTCCTTACCAATCTACAAGCCAAAGTCATGCTTTCCTTTTCCTCAGGGATTTTGGAGCTTTATTTTAATCATGCTATGAGTGGTCCTTGGGCCACACCCCTCCATTTATGCTGTGTGTTTGGACACCCTCCAATTTTACAGCCTACAAATACTACCCAGTCTGTTTAATCTCTGCCGTACTGCTGGCATCCACAGCAGCAAAACGTTCTCTCACTTTATAGTGCAAACAGGACATTTCACTTGCTCCTTACTCACCTAGGAAAGGAACCAGTGATGGTCAAGGATAATGGTACAATATCAAAAGCTGCATGCTGCTAACACAAAACCATAGGTACCATTTATTGAGCTCTTTTCCTTTCTCTTGTTACTGTGTCATGCCTATGCCACAGCTCCCATAAGGCCACAAAGAAGGAAAGTCAGGGAGATTGCAAAGGGAAAATAAAAGGCAGTAGTCTTGCCCGTTAGATTATTTGAAGCCATTGAGTGTAGGACCATTTCTGCCATTGCCAGGGCTCTCTGTCCTTAGCATAACGGAAAGCTGCCACAAGGACCTACACCATTTACTTGCAGAGGGGACCTGGAGTTAGCAGGCAAGGACCAACTACAAGTTATCCAGTGGAGGTGAGATCCAAATTGACACCTGTGCTTTCCGTGCAATTCTCAGTTGCATTTTTTCCTCACTTTCTAACATGTCCTAGTTGAGTGACCAGTTAGTTGGTCTCTACCATTTTTGGACCCAAAGCCCTTGCTACATTACACACCACCCAAGAGCTAGCTGCTTCTAAGAGTTCTCTTTTTTCCAGTACTTAGAGATTCTTAGTCATGGGTTGAAAATCACCAGATTAAATCATTAGTTCCCATGAAGAGACAAAAGCCACTGATGAAGGAAGAGGTTAACTGAATCCCGAGTTAGGGGGGAAAAAGGCTGTTTAAATGAAGGAATGGCTACTGGCAATAGTGATTTACTTGATGGCACTCTGTAGCAATGTTAATAAACTCTCTTGCTTTCCTTTTTCTTTTACTTGGGCCAATTGATCCATTCTAGCAAAATGAATTTAAGTCACAGGTGTGTGGTTAGTTTCATAGATCAGAAGAAAGCTTAAAGGCCACCTATTTCCTTATCTATATATTTATCCATTCAACAAATCTCATTTGTCTCTGAGTTACCTGATACCCCAGTCAGGACACAGCAGTGACCAGCCTAGCCAAGAGCAGACACTGGCATCTCACAGCATAGTGGAAATGATTGGGGACACTCACATGGCTGTGGAAGGGTGTCTCTTCTGGATTGTACAAATACAGTGTTCAAGCTCATGGTCATTGTTTCCACTTCTTTTTTACTTATAGGGAAACTGAGGTCAGGAAGGTGAAATGACTTTAGGGACCCACAAGGAGTTAGGAACAGGGCTAAGGTCAGAAACCTTATGCACGCCAGGTGTTCTGTGCTCCTTCACACTGCACGTGTTCCTGCAGGATTTTGGACTGAACAACAAATTTTGCCCATTTCTTACTTTGCTCCTGGATGCTCAGCAGAGGTTTTGACAGGGTGGTGGTTAGCCGTTTTGATAGTATTGCCCAGGCTCCTAATGGGACCATCATTGTCTAGAAAGAAGAGAATGAAAGCTGTTCAGCTTGCCAGTTTCTCTGGTTTAAAGGAATCCTAACCAGCACTGGGGGGACGGGAGGTCATAAAAACACCAGGCATCATTACTGAGCTCTTAATGTGGATTCCTAGTACCTGGGGCCGAGTAGTTGATTTTGCTGTGTACTAGACAGCAACAGAAAGTGTCCCTACCCCTTTGGGGCTGCTGACATCAGCAGGTTGGGCTTCGGGTCTCATGCAGTTCTGTGGGATGCACACTGCTTCTTATAAGTTTTTAGTTCCTACAGACAGACAAGCATGAAGATGGTCTCCCCTGAGGGACTCACACTTCCTTTACTCACAGGGCGTTTTAGGTAGGTGAATTGTTTACACTGGTCTATTCTGTCTCTGTCTTCCACCCCAGATGCCTGGACTTTGAAGAACAGTCACTCTAAGGGCTCAGCTTGGTGGACTTCTTGAAGTTGAAATGTCTTTCCCTGCCCCTTTGATTGAAACCCAAGTGTATTTTCT
This sequence comes from Cuniculus paca, assembly GCA_004365215.1. Lineage (NCBI taxonomy): Eukaryota > Metazoa > Chordata > Mammalia > Rodentia > Cuniculidae > Cuniculus > Cuniculus paca. Next base: position 19,501 of record RJWT010000582.1, read on the forward strand.
TCCCCCACTAGCAGGCTTACCTCTGCCCCTATGCCTCCACTACCATCCCCGGAGCAACAAAACTATCCAGGTCTCCTCAGGCCTTACTGCCGCCCACCTGCAGGCTTATCTTCTGGTCTCTGATACTTAAATACCACTTCACACACCATACCCACTTCTCTCTCCTGGTGGAAACTTTTCAAAAATTCTTGCTCAGTAGAGCAAGGGATCAACTCTCTCTTCAGTCATTCAGGATTGCAGGCCCTGGTCCCTTGGCCTCCCTGATCCCCAGGCGCAGACAGGTAGAAACACTGGGTTATCTTTGACCCTCAGCCTTTGCCTATACTGTCTTCTCTGCTAGGCATCACAGGCCAGCCACTCCTGAACTGGGTAGCCCACTCCCAATGCAAACCTCTCTTCAGGATCTTCCCATCTGGCTGCAGCATAATGTTGTAAGTCCCCAGACCTTCTCGTTTCTCCATCCCTACGTAGCAATGTGGACCCTCTTTCCTGTCAAGTGCTGCCCGTATGTCATGGTATCCCTTTTTCTGTGCCTTGATGAACACAAGGAGAAACATTATCCAATGACAATCTGCTGAGGAGGTACTACATGACAAAATGGAAGAGAGCATGCATGAACAATGCATGTTATGACTTGGTATCTTTACTTCAAGGGCTGGACTTGAAAATGACTAATGATATTTCCAAAATTCACAGGCACTCTTACCAGGGCCTTTGTCAAATGAAATATTTGTTCATTGAATCAATGAACTTATTTCTTACTTTCTGATACTGTCATACTTCTTGCATTGGATCTAGCCACATTCTCTGGGGTTTACCAAAGGTGGAAAACTTCAGCAAATGGAATCTTTTAAGACAGTGCTACTCATTCTCTATCTGTAAATGCTGTCCTCCACCTCACCCTGTCTTGCCTGCTTCCATCCCTCTCCAGCAGACACCTTTGGGCTCCTCGTCTTCCTTCCTGTCTGGTTTCCCTGTGGAGATCCCACTTGGAGACTGTTGCCCAATACTTGCTCCTGAGGAACAGATCACTCAAGATTGAAGGGTCAGAGCCACAGCCCTCTGTGTGATCCTTGGGACCTCCGTTTCCATGGCTCCTGTTTGACATGGCTCTAAGTTTTCATGTGTTTGATACAGGTCTGTGTGAGTTATTTTATTATAGGAGCTCCCTCTGATGTACACATTGATTTGTTCTGTTCTGAAATTTGTGTGGAACAGATTTTATGTAGTTTTTTTTTTTTAAGAACTCTGTACCCTTCAGAGAAAATGACTTTCCATGCCCACTAATATTGAAGTGAAATATTTCTCTTAACTCAGAGATACCCTGCATGCACCTCTTCTCACACTTTGGCCAATGAGCTTGTGTGTGACATGACATTCCTCCAGAGACAGAAGTTATCCTAATGATGTCCATTTTTAGTGTGTCCTGAAAACAAGGAAGGTCAGTCTATAGGAATGCTTTCCTTTGCAGTTGGGGATATTCAGTGTTGGGCAGAATTGTGTGCCTCTGTGTCTGTGTTTAGGTATGATTTGATAGATCACTTTCCTCACCTACAAGCTGAAGAAGAGAAAAAGGAATACTAAAGGGCCAACACCAACAGCCACTTGGAAGGGAATAATTGCTCCCTGAAGTTGGTCTGGGAGAGCAACAGATAAGCTCTTCTGCTGATTTCTGAGATCATCATCACATCAGGCTTGAGAGAGTCCAAAGCAGCTCAGGCCATTTCCATGATAAATGGGCTTCACTGAGTTGTGAGTCACTTTGAAGCCTCACTGTCTCAAAGCTGCTGCCCCTCTTAGTGGTTGTGAATGGAAATGTATACAAGTATATATAGTGTGTTAGTCCATTTCCTGTTGCTATACTGAATACCACAGACTGGGTAGTTTATAAAAAGAAAGGTTTCTTTGGCTCAAGGGCCTGAAAACTGAAAAGTTCAATTCTGGGCCACTGCATGTGGTAAGATCTTCCTTGCTGGCTGGAACACTCTGCAGAGTCCCTAGATGGCGCAAACCATGACATGGTGAGACAGAGACACAATCGCCTAGCTCAGGTCTTTACACGTCTTCTAAGTCCAAAGTCCCTTTAGATTAGATTTTCCATCTCTAGGACATCAGTTAGTCATTTCCCAAAGGTCTCACCTCTAAATTCCCATAGTCAAATTCAGTTTCCATTCTTCTAATCAATCACTCCCAGTGGAGGTTAAATTTCAGCGTGGTATTTGGCAAGGACATTCAAGCTACAGCAAAGCCATGTGTTCTCCATTTCCAGCAGTAAGTTTCTGATGGAACCCAGGATTCACAACATAACTCAATTCCTGTGTCTTCAAGTCAGGAAGAGCCACCTAGACAGGGAAGCATGTTCAAAGGAAGCCAGCAGTCAGAGACACTCCAGAAAGTGGATGTGGGGAAAAAGCCTTGTCTCTTGGTGCATGGAAGCTAGTTTGTGTGTGCACCCAGAGCTGGAGGGGACTGGAGGGGCCTGGGCATTCATGATTTGTTATTACCGCAGGTCACTGACATTCAGAATTAACACACTATGGGAGACATTTTCAGGACACATGTGTTGAGTCTTCACCCACTACCTTTGGTATGCTGAAGTGAAAGCATTTGCTTTACTCTCAAGGCACTTTCCATTCAAATGGGAAGATAGAGATATTTAAGCCTAAGTTAATAACTGCAAAGCAGCGAAAGTGCCCAAAAGAGGGAGGAGCAAGTCTTTCCTTTTGGCCAGCTAATCCTAGACTGCTGGTCTTAGAAGGGATGGAGCCAGCTCTTGCCTCATTATGCCAGTGGAGTTATCTAGTGGGCACAGTGGAGAGTTGGTCCATTTTCAGTGACAGACATTGGGGGAGGGGGTACTGTGGGATGCTGACAAAAAAAAGTAGTTAATGCCAAAAGTATACAAAGATACATCCATGAGACACTGTTCCATAGACTATTAAAAGTGAAGACAGAGATTCCCAGGGAGCGAGCCTGATATGGTTCAATTGTTTGTGCTCCCCAAACGTATATGTTGAGGTCCTAACACCTGGAGCCTTAGATTGAGACTGTACAGGAGGTCACTGAGGTGGGTCTTAGTCCAATATGACTGGTCTTCTTATAAGAAAAGGAATTTAGGGGACAGTCAGGTGACAGTGGCCATCTACCACCGATGGAAGAGGTCTCAGTAGAAATAAGCCTGCTCACTCCTTGGCCCCCGGGTCCAATAACCTTCTCATAGCTAAGAGGCAGGCTTTCAGGGCTTATGTTCTCTTTTGCACAGGTTTAGATGCTTTGACATACTTAGTGAAGTGACTACTGCAGTCAAGTAGATAAACATGCCATCTCACATGTTTGTTTTTCATGGTAAACATACCTAAAATCCCCTCTCAGTGAATTTGCAGTATATAAAGCAATATTAAACTATAGTCCTCATGCCATATATTAGATCTCTAACTTACTCATCTGATATAACCGTGCTTTTATACCCTGTGATTATGTCTCCTTTTGTTCCCCACTCCCATCCTTTTGAGGAGTGGGGAATAAAATTTGGGGAGAAAAGAGGCTAATGGATTATTTAACCAATAATTAACACTCTAATATGGATTATAAAGTAGGAGGTACCATCAGTTTTCTTCTTTAGAAATCACAAATCATAGTGAGGGGGGAAGAAAGGACTACAGTGTTACTTGGTTTGTATTTGAACTCATTTTGAATAGAATGTTAACAACAAAGGACTTTGCTTAGTTTTCCTCTTTCATTACTATATTGAAAAGCATGATGTTTGAGTTATTTCTGTGGTATCTTGGGTCTACTTTTTTGAGACTGTGAATGATTTGGGCCAAGATACATGACCTTACTTATCTGTAAAGAATGAGGTTGACAAGGGTCCTGACTGTGGGCTTATGAAATAGCATCATTCTTCTGGAAAAATGATATGCACAGAAAGAAATCTACCAAGTAGACCTGAGAGCCATTAGTGAAAGCTCACATCCACCTGTCCACCTACAGCTTTCACCCCAGGGACCCGACTGCAGTGGTACAAGACTGCAGTGTAATCTTGTATGTGGGCAGACTTGAAAATAGCCACTCCTCACCAGAAGCAAAGATTTCCCCAAAACCAAGAAGAATGTCAGCATGTAACATAGAAATGCCCTCAAATAATCAACTGTATCACCCCAAACCTTGTTCACTAGGCTGTTATTAGCTAAAATGAGCTGACTCATCTGTGTATACTTTTGTATCATTTTCCTGGATTATTTCCTGAAGTTTGACAGACTTCAGTAAAGCTATTTTGAGACTGTTGACAGTTTTTCTGGGTCCAAGCTATGTATTTCAGGCATCTCAGTATTAACTCTGTGACCTCATTAAATGTGTATTTTTGCCTAAGCCTGCGGATATGGGTACAAAGGCATGCATCATGTTCTTATGGAAAAAGCTCAGATTAAAACAACCCAATCTGTAGGTTAGGTTAATGTCCATACCTTGGAATTTGCCCCAAAAGGGAAATGTCTAGTCCACTACCACCTATTGCACAAAAGCATTAAAACAATGCCTTTCTAAATGTTGGTATAATACAAAAATTGATTTGCTATAATAATGCAGGTTTTTCTCCTTTCATCTACTTGCATTTTCATACAGGTAGTTTTCAAACTCCTAATCTGGAGTGCACGTGCCTTGCTTTTCATGTGTGACATGACTCAGGAGCTCACCCGAAATAATTTATATTCACAGAATTTTTAGTGAGGTAGAGATAACAGAGTATCTGGAGTTAGGAGCTCTGGATTCAAGTTCACATTCATTCACCTCAAAGCAGCTAATTCACTTAAGATCACCTTGTGCTACAGCTTCTTATGTAGACATTGAACGCATACACTGGAGCCTCTTATGCAGTTTACTTCATTGGAGTAATGAACTTGGCCAGCTTTGAAAATCCTATGACATTAAGTCTTTCAAACTTATAAACACACCTGCATATTCTGTTATGCCTCTCAAGTGGTGCTTTGCTTGTTCCGACACCCGAGTTCTTACTTGACCCCACCAAGTGTTGAAACAGTAGCAGCCGTTCTACTGCCATGTGCACAATGGTTGACTCCAGTGGAATTTGCAACCAGAAGCTCTGACTTCCTTGTGTAGAAGGGTAAGGAAGATAGTGGCCTTGGGGAAATAACCAAGTGCTTATATTGAAGGGAGATGGAGTCTTCGATGCTGCTGGCAGCCTGCCTGGGAGTAGTCCTTGCTCTCAATTATTTGCTTTCTCTCTTCCCTTAAGTAGAAATGTGCATAAGGACAACCAGATCCTGACTTGTTAGGTTCAGAAAGTGATAAATGAGCTTCTGGATCATTCTTTTGCAACTTTTGTTGATTCTTTCTTGATTTAAGGGTGCACTGAGTGTCTCCTAAAGGCCAGGTAGAATGATAGATACCAGGGTAAATGTGAGCCACAGTGAATGTGGAGACTTTTCTAAGAAAGCTGGGCATCTACAGGCGCATCTCCTGAACATTGCTTAGTCTACTGAACTGGCGAGTTTGTAATGGCACCTGTGACAGGGTCCCCTTGAAGAGAGTTGCATGAATCCACAGCAAATGGGTAAAGAGACCTGCATCAGCTTGAGAGCTGGAAGGAGTTCACCAGATGTGCAGAAAGCATGACTCTCCCAGGGAGAGGCAGTGGCATTGCAAAGGTCCAGTACAAGAGAGAGACAGAAAATCAGACAGGCACTATGTTCACCCTATAAGTCCATGTGTCTGGCCCCATCTTTCCCTTCCCACCCTCCTCCAGGTAGATTGAAGCTTACCCTGCTTTGGCCTCAGAATGCAGACATTCCCTCATTTTTTAGGTGTTTTCCCCTGTTTTAAATTCAAAAGAAGACTGAGCAACCCTTTGCCTTCTTGGAGTTTCCCTTCCAAGTGGGCAGGGCCTCAGACAATAGTCCAGCAAACATGTAACCAGGTCAGATGTCAGTGACTGTTTAGTGTTACCCAAATAAATAAATGAAGCATGGCAAGGGGCAGAGAACTCTGTGGCTCTTGGCTGCAGGTCTGAGAAAGCTTTTTGGAAGGTTAGGAGCAAGGTCCTAACTTGACTAGGAGCTAAAAGGGTGGAGCCAGCCTTATCAAGGCCTCACCTCAGAGGGTACTTTCCTTCTGTCTCTGGCACATGAATGGGCAAGAAGCTGTCTCCCTGCCTCCTCTCTACCATGCACGACTAAAGCCTTCCTCAAGGACAACAGAGGGGAAGAAAAGACAACTATAAAATCAGAAGAGATAAAAACCAATAGAGATCGCCAAAGGCATATGGTGCAAATACTGATCACATCAGTAAGAAAATTGTTTCCATCCCTGATTTGCTTTTCCTTTAAATAGGACATTCAGTCATAACTTCACTATAAAATTGATTTATTGTGTTGAAATAATTTCCATAGCAGGGGAACTAATTTGATTGTGTAGCATAAAGAAAATGTATGTGGGACAATGGGGAAGAATAGAATCAAAATGAATCCAATATATTTTAATCTGTGCAATACAGATTATATTTTCAATTAAGAAGCTTAACTTGCATGTGTTCAGTTGGTGGGCGCTTCCCAGAACACTTCCCCTATGTGTTTATGGGTAATAAGTCACTTAGCATTAAGAACGTAGGCAATCATTAGCTCATGATCACCCAATTGCCTCCTGTTAATAGCAAAGTCAATGAACACAATCACTGTGGCTGTACTTGGGTAGTAAAAGTATAGTAAAAGTGGAAAATGGAACTATTATACTGATAAATGCAATATAGTAGTCAGAATAAGAAAATCCTCAATTTCATCCTCGACAGACCACATAATGACTGGTTCCCAAATCCATGGCCAGGTGAGAAGGTGGCTCTTGTGCTTTCTTTTCCTGTTCTCCAGAAGCAGAGCAGAGCATAACAACATGGTCCAGCAGCTTTGCTTTGTTAATTGCATCAAACACTGACTTTGCAGCAGACAGACTCTGGCCTTTGCTCCTTGCCTGTTTCCGGCTGATCTTAGAGTTGCTAGCTCCCAGACTGATGGACTCCTAGATGCTACCCTCTTCTACCTGTCCTGGATCTTATTTAATCATGAATTAACCCATTAAGCGGAGCCATCATCATCATCATCATCATCACCTTTTCACAGGCAGTAGAATCTCCTGTGAGACTCACTATAACATGAATGAATAAGAGAGAGCCCAGTCCCCTTCTGCACTCATTAGAGCTCACAATTCCTCAGCAATCCTGTTCCCTTTCTTCCTCGCTATAGTCTTCTAAGGAGCAGACTATTCTGGGACTTGGCTTTGCCAACACTGGCCCTTTGACTCACCCTTGCCCCACTTTTGCTCTATGATTAAAATAAAGAAATAAAGGGGTTGAGAGAGATCAAGAGAAAATGTGTGTGAATCTGGCAGGAAGAGCAGAGGCAGATGTGGAGTTGGTTTAGAAATCTATTTCCAGCCTTTCCAGAGGCAGGCTGGGTAGCATAGACCAGCCAACACAGAGGCCCGGTGCTGCTGAAGAGCAGTCCTGTAAGTAGAACAAGATGCCCAGGGCTCCCTCGTGTGCAGCCATGCGGCTGGGTACATGTCAGGTTTGATAGCATCAAATAGAACAGTGTGGACCAGGGTGGAGAACCTGGAACAAGGTCAGAAGTGGGGAAGGGAAGCGGGCACTTTAAACCAGAGAGCCGAGTGAGGGATGGGCCCAAGCAGTGCTGAGGGACTGCCATGAACCCTAAAACTGAACATGGGAAAAGAAGTGACAGAGACAAGAGCAACAGTGGAGATGAGGTAGTAGTCATAAAGTTTAAAATCTGGTCAGTCATCATTCATTTCGTTCTCATTTCTTCTAGAAATTTTTATTAAGCACTGGAGCAAGTCACCCCCAGGTGAAACCCAGAGGAACCCCCCCTAGTCAAGGGCTCAAAGGCAGAGGCCTTCCCTTGTAGATTGCCCATCCTCCTCCAGCTTCTGCAACATTTACACAAATACATCATCCAGATGTACTTTTGACTCCATTCTTACCCATGTGCCCTGTTTTTCCTGCTTTTCACAGCCAGATCGCAGAGTTGCTTTTCTTTAAGTCACTGACTATTGCCTCCCCAGCCTCCTTCACCGCACTCCTAACATCCACTGTAGGTAACAGTGAGGTCCTTGTCAGCAAACTCTTGTCATCATGCTTGCTGTGCTGGACATGGTTGTTGTCTTCCTTTTGAAATGCTCTTGTCCCCTAACTACCACACCCCTATAGTTGCCCTGGATCCCTGTCTCTGACATGTCTGGTTCCTCTTCTCTCTCTTGTACCTTCCCTTCCCTGTTCTGTCTCTCTCCCCATCTCATCCCTTGAAGGCTCCTTTTCTTCTGCTCAGAAGAAATATACGAGTTCCCCCAGACTCCCTTGGCCTTTCTCTTTTCCCTCCTTAATCTAAAATCCCTTTGTAGTGGTCTTACCCCCATTCCTAAGGTTTTATTTATGGGAAGACTCAGATCAAGTTCCAAATGTTCCTCCCACCCTTGACTTTTCAGCTGATCCCAGTTCTCCTGGGTGCTGTGGTCCCAGAGGCCAAACACAGGGCCTTACCCCTCACAGGTGGCACTCTCAGCACACTTGCAAGGCTGTGGCAACTCATTCCCATATCTTTGCACCAGGCAGAAAGCCTTATCCTCTTTGCAACCTCCTTCCTTCATTCAGCTTGTCACTCCTTCCTAACTAGATAGATACTAGCAGTTGCAGAACCCCCAGTGTTTTTAAAGAATGAGTGGATGAAGACAGGTGAAGAGAGATTGGTACATACATGATTTTTAAACCAGAGTAAGTTGGCAAACTGCATTCTGTGAGCTGGGGGTGATGCACCCTTCCTCTGTGTGAATGTGTGTGTTTGTGTGTGTGTCCTACAAGCTAAGAACAATTTCTACATTCTTATGGGGTTGGGAAAAAAGTCAAAATAATGTTTCATGACACATGAAAATTTTGTGAAATTCAAGTGTCATTGTCTACGAATAAGATTTTATTAGCACATAGTCACACCCATCCATTTATTTGTTGTCTGTGACTACTTTTATGTAGCATTTGACTAGTTGCAACAGGGACCTGTAGCCTGCAAAGTCTAATTTATTCACTATCTGGTCTTTTACAGAAGAAGTTTGCTTATCCATGGACCAAATCATCTAGTATGGAAAATGTGTTAATAATAGCAACATTAATAGTTTGCTGTGAACAGTAATAATAATCTTCTGTTAACTAAAAGACTACCATATACCAAGCATGGTATTGGGGCTAAAAAAAAAAAAACAGAATAAAACCCTCACATATGGAGTGTACCTTCCTGGAGACAGGATCTGCACACAGAAGAAATAATAATGCAAAATTATTAGAAATCACTTGGGTGGCTGCGGCAGGGAGGGAAATGTCACATTGGTAATTTGGACTCATGCAGGTGTTATAGCTACTAGACGATTTCCTCATTTATGTAGAGCAGGCTAAATAAGAGTTCCTCAAAGATGTCCACATCATAATTCCAGACTCGTGAATATGTTATGTTACCTGGCCAGGCGTGTCAAGGCTACAGTTGGAATGTGGGAAACCTCTACAATATTACTCTGAAAATAAGACCTCACTGGAAAATAATCTCTACCATAATTTTTCAGGACACTCATAAGTCCCTTTGTAAATACCCAAGCGGGTCCCTTTGCATGAGAGGTAAACACCTATGGAAACAGATGAACTCAAGACTTACTGCTGAATGACCAGTTAGTGTACAGACACAGCGCATCAATAATGTGTGTACCTGATAGCAAAGAGACATGGTTTTGTTTAATATGAATCTTCATAATTCAGTGTGTCATGTGTTGTCATGACGCACTAAGAGCAGACTACATGGACAAGAAGTGCTCATTTAAGGAGAGCTGTGTTGCCAGACATGAGAGATAGAGGCGAGTGGTTCTACAGAAAATGGAGTTGCAAAAACATTCAGACCAGAATTTGGGTTTTGAAGCGTTACAATGATGTTCCCGAAGATGTTATGACTGTGTTTGAATAAATGCAGATTTGTGTAAATGATAAACGTAGATTGCTATACATGAAAAAATAAAACATCACCTGAAAATAAACCCTGTTACATATTTTGGAACAAAAAGTAATGTAAAACTCAGTCTTATTTTGGGGAAAATATGGCGGTAACTAGATAAAAGGAAAAAATTGGTTTTCCTGAGAAACTGTAGTAGGAACTCAGTTCTTGTGGCACTTGGGTTTGGCCAGTTTAAGACTTCTGACCTCCAGAAGCAGAAGATAATAAATGCATCTTATGGAGATTTATTTGAGCAATACAAAATTCTGGTATAAGAAGATTACCACATCCTTTTCGAGTTTTTGGCTAAAAACTGAATGCCATGTCTGCGTTTATCCTGCTTTGTGAGAAACCATGACTGCTCCCTTTTTCCTGCATTGACAGTCTTTCTTTCCTTGAACCACCAGACAGGTACTCTGGTCTTCCTGGTGCCTGCCTGCAGCCTCAGAAAAAATTTTAAAAAAGCAAGTCTATTGCATCTTTCTTTCTCTGCTTTAATTTAACACTTGAGGATTTTCTCCTAAAGAGCAGTTTCATCAGGGTTTCCTTTATCTCAGCATAAATCATCACTGTATTCCACGTAACTACATTTTTGATACTGCTTAGTGTTTTAAAACAGTGGGCCAACTCAGCCTAGATAATAAAGAAAGGGTATTTCTTTTCCCCACCACCCTCAGCTCTTCTAAAAGACTGCCTGACCTCATGCAAACCTCCCTGCTTTCTTCTGGCCCTCTGTCCTCTTTTAGGATGTCCTGCTCTCTTCCTAGGACAGGGACATGGAAAGCAGAAAGTACCATCAACCACTAAGCATGGATGAGCACTGTGACTTGTACCTGGTCCAGATTCTGTCACCAAATCTGGTGATGCAGATGTCAGCTGGTCACCCCACTTTCGAGTCCAGGAATCCTAAAGAATGAACTAGTCAAACACTGATGTTCATGGTTACTTTTCAACCCAAACCTCTCTCCAAGCCTACTTTTTTCCCTGCTTTCTACCTTTGGACCCTGTGTAGCAAGGAAAGTGTCCATGTGTGCTTGCCTGTTCCCTCGTACAGTCCTGTGGCTCAGCCAGCTTGTACTAATAGAATGCAGACCATGCAGCTAGATGGCTCTTCCAGTGAGTGATGATGGTGCCTGGCAAAGCTGGTGCCTCAGTTCTTTTGGTCTACCGTAACACAGTCGTATGGACTGGGCAGCTTATAAACAATAGGCATTTATTTTTCACAGTTCTAGAGAATGGAATGTGCAAGATCAAGGCTTCAGGTTCATTGGTGAGATCCAACTTCTTGGTTCACAGATGAGATTCTGGATGTGTTCCTGCATGGTAGAAGAGAAAGCAGAGCTTCCCCAGGCCACTTTTACCAGGCGCTAATCCCATTCCTGAGGGCTTCATCCTCATGACTTAATCACCTCCCATTCTATCATTGGCAATGAGGATTTTGGCAAATTTTGCATACACAGACACCAGGCCAGAGCAGCTGAAGATGTTATCTTCCCTAGAGCATCTTTGCCATGTACATTTAATGACATGTCATTATCCTGCTCTCTTGTTCCTGCCTTCCTTCCAGCTTCGCAGAATATCCCCTCTGAGTATCTCTCCCTCGGGTACTTCTGGTGCAAGAGCAGAGTGCTTACAGTTTCTTTCAGTCAATTGTGCTAATGCATAGGCAGGCCCTTTAAATTATGGTTTTGCTGATGTATCTTCTATAAGCTGTAGTTATCCACAGTGAGCACTGTTGTGACAATACCAGGCAGACAGTTAAATATATGGGGTGCTTCCTATTGGAGATGGGATCTGGGATTCAGCCCCCTTTTTTCCATACCATGTAGCCAACAAGCCATGGTGCACAGAGAAGAAGATCCAAGACTTGTCTTATCTCCTTTGCTTCCTACTAGCTGAGAAACCTTCCTGGGCAAGTGGTGAACCTCTTCGATCATAGGTTTCCATCTGTAAACTAGGGAGATTAAATGTGTGAACCTGCAGCTTTGCAGCTAACATGGAGTGGTTGCCCCATTGATGCTTCTTCTACATGGGAAGAACAAGGGCCTGCCTCTGTCCTTGGGTCTGTCCCAGCACTGAGCTGGTGGTATCTGGCAGTCCTTGCTGCTGGGTGATGCCAAAGCCAGCTGTGAACTAAGCCTCTGAGCCCGGCTTGTGAGACAGTGAGGTGATGTGTTAAGCAGAGGAGGTAAGAACTAGCAGGGGGCTCTTTACACAGAGCTGTCCTTAATTCACTGAGAGGCGGGAGCCATGCTTTCCTCGGCTTAGTTGTGAGTTGCTGGTTGTCATGGGATCAAGAAACAGCAGGAAAATGAAAATATTCGCAAGGCTATGGAGAAGTGTGATGTAGACCTGACTCACAGGAGCCCCTCTGGGAGGAGAAATCTGTTTCCACACTGTGAACCTGGGCCTCAGATGGCAAAAAGTTGGGCTGAGCAGAAAGCACCCACCATAAATTCAGTTGACAACCTAGTATGCACTGTATCTCCTGGGAAACATGAAGGGGTTTTCACTGTCATCTGCCTGCCATTTCATACTTGTCGTTAATCAACCATTCACTAACACAGCCTGTCAATATTTATATTCAGCAGTGCCTGGAAACTGGATTTCCCAAGGGGCAGATTGAAGACATGGCCCTCTTGTGGCCCCACTGAGGTTCTAGGGCAGCACTGTGTTATCTCAAGACAACATTCTTCCTGAATCCACTGTGCAGTTGTGGCAGCTGGAGTCCTCTCTAACTCCAAGTCACGCCTCTCTGGAGAAAGCCCTACCTACTGTAGCGTCCGACCAAAAGCCACTTTCAGGTGCCTTCTTCATGATGAAGAAAACTTCCAGATCAAAGCCTGCTACATAAGCAGACATTTATGAAGTGCATTTTCACAGTCAGTGCACACCATCTGTTTTTGGGCTTTCTGAAGCCCTTTTCTGTCATGTGAGGTGTTCTGCTGTTGTTGCCTTGAATGGTTTGTTTGAGGCAAAAGCGAAAGTGCACTGAAGGCAAGATTCACTGGAGGTGATAGTCATTATCAGGAACAGAGCCCTCCAAACCTGGGCCTTGATGCTTGTTATGGTTTGGATCTAAAATGTACCCCCAAAGTCTCATGTGTTTGCAACGTGACTGGTTCATGGGGGCACTATACTTATCGGGATTAGTCATAGCTGAGTTGCTGTTAGGAGGTTGGCCCTGGTGAGTGGCAGGTATAGGGGTATTGTAGAAGGTTATATTCTTGTCCCTAGCTCCTCCCTTCGCTCTCTGCTTCCTAGTTACCACACAGTGAGCAACTTTCCTCTGCCATACCATTTTCTCATGCTATTTCTGGCTTGGCACCCACTGAGCATGCGCTGAACTGTGACACTGTGAGCCAAAGTAAACATCTTCTCCTTTAAGTTGTAGGTGTCATGAAAGTGACTAACACACTGGAACATAGGGTCAAGTTTTGGTCACTCTCCCTGGACATTGAATTCCTTAGATCTATACATCTACTCAAATACAACCAAGGAGAGTTCTCGAAATGTTTTATCTCCTCCGCATACATTATATCACATTGATTTCAACAAGGAAATCTCTTTTCCTCTGTTCATTCTACTCACTTAGATGTTACAAAATGCCCAAAAGACTATAATCTCCCTCAGCTGTTACTCTAGCAGTTGTGCTGTTAACCAAGGTGAGCAGAACCGAAACACTTGTCCACGTGTTTTGGAATGTGATTTTCTCATGAAAGATCAACACCCAACTAACTCATTATAACTTATCCAACTAGTTCCAACTCACAGCTGAAGTGTTTGAGAACAATTTGCAGACTTCTTCACACTTACATTCTGCTTACCATTTTCCAGGCAGTGTTCTAGTAACTGCATATAATTTAGCTCATTTAATTGTTGCCATCTAGAAGGCTGTTGCACTCCTGATATCCATTTCCCAGATGAGGAAGCTGAAGAAATCTGGCCAAGGTATACACATCTCATTGGAGACACTGGATTGCATCTTATACTGTTTATCCTGAAGTCTCTGTTTTAATCATTGTGCTAACCTGTCTCTCGGCACCAAGAGAGGCTTGAATTCCAGTCTCCCAGATGTCAAGGCAGGGTTTTTGTTGAGGAGAAAGCTCAAGGTCAGTTGGTAGCTGAGCTCTAGGATACAGAGATACTGCCTATATGACTAGCAAAGGGTAAGTGAGATCAAATGGTATTAACAGTAAAAGGTAGCACATTTTAGTTGAAAATAAGAAAGGGTTAATGAGTTTATAGGCAGTAGGTAGTGGAAGCTGTCCTTAGGGTTAGGGGTAGATAGTCGTATCTCTTTCCTTGAATATATTTGTTCCAATGATAGACCATATCTTTAGCTCTATGAGTAGATACCATAGGGTCTCTATTAAATTATTTAACTTTGATGTAAAAAGCAGCCATAAGTGACTTATAAATAAATAAGTGGGTGTGGCTGTGTGTCAGTAAAACTTTATTTACAAAAAAGACAAAGGGCTGATTTTGGACCTTTGGCTATAGTTTCCTGATCTCTGAGATATGATTCTTCACAATTTTCTCTTTCTCTGCTTACAATTATAACGTGGTACAGAGAATGCTGATTCTATCATTTAATGTGCAGGATCACACTACTCTCAGTGAAAAGAAAGTCTTATCTCTTTAGTGTATATCAGAGGAATTCAGTAAATATGAGTGACTCCTTAGGTACAGTCTATTATTATTATTATTATTATTATTATTATTTGGGGAAGAACATCATTGTTCATCTCCTGAGCTCTCATGGTCTGCTTTGCTACAATGAAATCAGATGTTATCAGAGGCTTAAAATAAGTTTATCCTTGTTAATGGGAAATGCCATACAGGTGAATTGCAGGACGGGGGCTTCCAAAAAGTCAGTCTGTTCTCTGTGCAGGTTAGTATTTCTTGCTTTACTTTTCAGCCTCACCTCCACAAAACTGTCTTTCTTCATGACCCAAATGCTCAGAATAGCACTTTTGCCAATAAAGGAGTAACCTTCTCTAGGGCCGATGACGGGCTGAAGCTGATTGTGCATAGTGCCCGGAAAACAAGTTTGCCCTCAAGGTTTGTGGCCCTCTGTGATTAGTTTGGAAAAGAGTAAATGTACTGTGGTCAGCAGAGTTCTATTAATCATGCAGAGAATGCTCACCCTTGGATAATCACTCTCAAATGTGAATATGAACTCTGAATATGATGCATTGTCACTTGTGTGATTATGTCATCTTGCTTTGAAAAGGGAATCTCACAGGTACAAATAAGGTCACTAATGAGCTGACTGTATGAGAGTATATAGTTGGCCCTAATGTAATCACACCAGCCCTTGCAAAGGAGACAGTTTCCTCTAGCTGGTAGCAAAAGAAGAAAGAGATTAGAATCTTAAGAATTGTTTTTGCCATTGTGGGCGGGGTGATGAAGGAGGATATACAAAGGAATGTAGGTCACCTATAAGAACTTGCAGTCAGCAAAGGAACCAGGACCTCAGACCTACAGCTACCCTGACTTCAGTCTTCTGAACTCTAAGCAGAACCCCGCTGCACTTCAGTTAGAACTGTGAGATCATCAGTGAATGGGGTTTTTGTTTGCTTTGGTTAGTTTGAGTTTTGGTTTGTTTAGTTTTTGTTTAGGTTCGAACCCAGGGCTACCTGCATCCTAGGCAAGCATTCAATGGCTGTGACCCCAGGGTCTTTTTTTGAGACAGAGAATCTCACTGAGTTGACCAAACTGGTCTTGAACTTCTTAATCCTCCTGTCTCAGCCTTCCAAGTAGCTGAAATTACAATTGTGTACTACCACATCCGCCTCAGTGAGTGTGTGGTTTTTTATTTTTTGGTACTGGGGATTGAACTCATGACCTTGCACTTGCCAGGCAGGTGATTATGCCACTGAGCTAAATTTCCAGCCCTCTGTGAGTCTGTTTTAAATCACTAAGTTTGTGGTAATTTGTAAGGCTCCTAGGCAAGCCCGCAGACAAGGGCAGACAGAAGCCCCAGGCTGATGTCCTGTGTTTGCAGCACCTTTAGGAAACAGTCTAAGAACTTGAGCCCATTTGTCACTGGGCCACCTCTGTCTACATTTGGAAGCAAGCCCTGTCTGTGAAAGTGGTTGACACTTGCTTATGTATGCTGCAAGAACCTGAGTTGAAACCTGAAGCCCCATGTATTCACCAATAGAATGGTAGTAATTCTGAGCAGTCCTAAAATCAAAGAGCTGAAACTCAGCTAGGAGACCTTTTTCTAAATGCTTTAACAATAGCAGCATTTTCAAGAACGTTAGTCCCCTAAATTCTCCTTTGTCCACTAAAATTCTTCAGAGACCTTTTGACACACAGAAGGCAATGAAGGTCATTGCCCTTTCTATCTTTATCACACTTTTGACAGCAGCTACTGTCCGTTGGACAGCTGGTATACTTAGGCTCTTTACGAACACAGTGTCCTTGGATCTGCACCCTCCTGCCTCCTCTGCCCAGACGCACTAACTAATTCGACCAAGGCCGTACAGCCTGTACTTGACAGCACATGATGGCGCATCCAGGCTCCTACTTTTTCCATTTCCCTACCTTGTCCCCAAGTTCTTCTCACACAGAGATCCACTGATCCAACAAGGGGAAAACTACGTGAGTAGTGAGTAGAAGTTTCCGGACATCAGGGAGGATGGGAAATGTGAACAACATCACCAGCTCTGAAAAATGCTGAGTCTCTGCTCTCAGAACTCTCAGAGGCACCCAGGCCTTGGAGTGGCAGAGAACCTTGTCCCATGTTTAGCCTGTGGCAAGTGAGCCTTGAGCAAATTACATTAGCTTGCTAAGTGATTAAAGTGCCCTTAAGCAAGTCTTGAAAATGAACTATAATAAATTCTAGGCATCCCTGGTATAGTCTGAGCATGAACAAACTGGAAAGATTTCTCTTTTGTTCACCCAGTTTCATTTTATAATTTCTGCCTTAAACCATACAGGTCACTTAAGGTTCTGGGCTCCTCAGGTGGATCCACTTATCCCATATGTTCAAGATAGTTTGCTGGGTGCCCTGGGGAGCCACAGTCAGTGCAGGTGTGCCCTCTAGGCGTGCAGAGAACATCAGGGCACATGGCATGGGGCGGCCTGCCATCCTGTGCAGAGCCATGGAGAAGTGGCCTGTTAGAACCATCGCGGGCTCTGGGTGGATAGTTTTTGTACTTGTCAAATTCCTGTTTGAGTGTCTGTGCTTATTAATGCCTTGCCTATGCCTGAATAGATCTGAACAGCCTAGTGCTTTAGGGAGTAAAGTCCAAATGTCCTTATTCCTGGGTGTGTTTGTTTTAATCTTTTAAATTATGGAACTGCGTCACACTGATGGTACAGATATAGACCAAAAAAATCATTATTCCAACTGCCATGGTTTCTGGAAAATACCATTTCTTTTCTTCACATGTTTTCACATGCATTATGAATATATAATTTAAAATTAGCATTTTAACCATTTACAAGTGTATGGCTCAGTGGCAGTAATTATATCCACAATGTTTTATGGCCATCACCACTATTACCAAAATCTTTTGTCATCTCACTCAGACATTGCTTAATCCCCAGTCCCCATCCTCATCCCCATTCCTGCAAATCTGCAACTCAGAACATGCTGCAGAGTTGGATGACAATACACTCTGTGCCCTGACAGAAAAGTCATCCAAGGTTGTCCTGCCTCCTCTACCCTCTAGCCTGCCCTGGGGCAGACGCATCCTGTGGTGGTCCTTACCTCAGTGAATGATTGGAGAATGACAAGGAAAGCCTAGGAGGGTCCCTGAAGAGTAGGCCCTGACGCACTGCTGAAGGAGTCTCTGGGATGATCCAGAATCCTGCTTTATTTGCCCCATTTGTTTAGTGTGAGGCCCCACACTCCTCAGCCTGCCTCCACCAGCAGTGGAGACTTCTCCCTTCTGCCCTATCAGATGTTGAGCCAACAAACCAAGACTATAGGAAAGAAATAGTTTATTTAGATCACTGACTACATTGTCAAGAGGGACAGTAGAAGAGCTTCCAAGAGAGGAATCGAATCCTGAAGTCAGAGTGAAGAATTAGGGTTTTTGTTAAGGAGATAAAGATGTGAGAAATAGTTGGAAAATGTAGATGTGTTAAGAATGCAAGGCAGCCTGACCTTTGTTAATTTTTCAGGAACATCTGTATTGTAAATTGTCAGGACTTCTTTTTTTGTTTGTTTGTTTTAAAGAGAATAAAACAAAATAAAACAGAACAAAGCAGATCAGAATAGAACAATGCAAGCAATACAGGACTTCAAAACAAGACAACAGGAAATCAACAGTGGCTACCATAGTGTCTCTTGTTTTCTTCCAAATAGTTCTCAGGCCTCACAAAAAGATTCTTTCGACTTGGTTGAGGGGGTCTATATACCTTTAGGGGAAAGATTTAACATTAGTCAGGTGAGGAAAGGATGGTTTTTGTATTTACTTTTATCTTGAGCTGTTTTTAATTCCTCATTACTACTGTGCTTCATGACTGTTCAGTGTGTAAGAATTCTCTTTTCTCTATGTCTTTGACTACTCTTATTATTCATCTTTTGCACTATGGTCATCTGACTGGAGTAAGGTGATACCTCATAGAAATTTTGATTTGCGTTTTACTGATTGACAATGTTAACCAATTTTTCATATACATATTGGCCCTTTCCACATCTGCTTTTAAAAACTGTCTGTAGCCAGGGATATAGCTCAATGGCACAGGCACAGCTCCTACCTGGCAAGTACAAGGTCATGAGTTCAATTCCTGGTACAAACAAACAAAAAAAAACTGTCTGTATAGGTATGTTTTGACCATTTTTAAAAATCAGACTATTTGTTTTTCTGATACTGAGTTATTTCAGTTCCTTACAGTTTGGATATTAACACAAAATTGTCAGATATATAGTTTGAAAATATTTCTTCGCATTCTGAGGATTGTCTTTTGGAAAAAAGATTTACAAATTTATGGTTTTTAAAATATACTGCTGAGATGGCTTGGTGGTACAGCACTCTGGGAAGCTGAAGCAGGAGGATCTCAGTTTCGAGCCTAGCATGGACAACTTGGCAATTTCACGAGAACCTGTCTCCAAAAAAACATAAAAAATCCCACAGGGAGTTGGGGGAGGGAGCTCAGTGTAAAGACCCTAGGTTCACTCCTCAATATAAAATAAGGAATAAATAAATAGATATAATGTAACACTGCAATAAGACCCAGCAGTGCAAGTGGAGGGAACCTGCCTTCTTTTTTTTTTTTCCCTTCAGTGGGTTGATCCCAGTATTTGGCACTACCTTCTACTTCAGGGTTCTGAGTGAGCTGTTACCTCCACTAGATTCTGGGGATTAATTTTTAAGGTTATTTGGATCACCCAGTTTCATTTTCTGACAACCTGGAAATAGTTGTGAACTCACATTACCTGCACTACCACCACCACTACCAAAACAAGAAGAATTCTCCGAAGATCTTTGTAAAGGGCAGAGCAGAATTCAATCGTAGCTCTTCATGAGGCAGCAGATGTTCTTTAATGTGCAAGTGGATGCTCACTACCCCTGCTGTTGTCCTGGAGAAGGGGCCATTGGCAATCCCTAAACCATAAACGATAGGTACAGCTGTGTTCCAATAAAACATTATACCACTAATAAATAGCTAAAAAGGAAAAATACATATATAGATATAGATATAAAACATGTGCTGATGAGGAAAATTTGGAGCACTCATGCACTGTTGGTGAAAATGTAAAATGGTGTAGTCACTCACCCTGGAAAACAGTACGGTAGATCCTTTGAAATAGAACTACTATTTGACCTGGCCATACCACTTCTGTATATGTACCCAGAAGAACTGAAATCAGGGACTTCTAGACATATTTGGATAAACACAGGGCTGTGACTACATACAATAAAAATATTACTCAGCTTCAGTAAGGAAGGAAATTGTGGCAGTGGTACCAACATAGGTGAAACTTGATGTTTTGTTAGTAAGAGAAATAAGCCACTCACAAAAAGATAAATGTGATCCCACTCATATTTGGTACCTCGAGTTGTTAAATTCATATAGACAGCAGAATGGTGGTTTTAGGGGCTGGGGGTGTGGTGATAGGGAGTTCTTATTTACTGGGTATGAGTTTTTTTTTTTTTTTTGACACTGGGGATCGAACTCATGACCTTGTGTTTGCCAGATAGGCGCTTTGCCACTGAGCTGTATCCCATGAGTTTCACTTTTGCAAGATAAACAGTTCTATGAATGGATGGTGGTAATCATTGTACATCACTGTGAATGCACTTAATGCCACTGAACTATATACTTAAAAATGATTAAATGGAAAGATTTATGTTATATGTATTTTACCACAGTATTTTAAAAGACTTTTAAAAAAGCTTCACACATAAAAAACAAATTTTGAGCCATTGTTTACTGATCCCTGATTCACAGAATAGAGAAGGCCATTGTAGCCAGTGTACTAAGCATGATTCCAACTAGGAGAGCCTTAGGCTGTTGAATTGCAACTGTGACACGGTCCAGACAAATCCTAACTATGCAGACAATAGGATGATGAGGGGTTGCCAGGGACTAGGAGGGAGGGATGAATAGGTAGAGCACAGAGAGTCATTTGGTACTTTTTATGATACTGTACTGGGGAATACATGTCATTGCACATTTGTTAAAACCCATGAAATGTACACCACCAAAAGTGAGCCCTAAGGGGAACTATGGACTGTGGGACTCGGGGTGGTAACTAGCATTTGGGTGTCAACAGAAGTTCATTAATTTTCACAAAGGTACCACTCTGCCAAGGAATGTTGATAATGAGAGAGGCTGGGTGTGGAGGGAGCCACAATAAATGAGAACTGTACTTTTCACTCAGTTTTGCTGGGAAACTAAAAAACTGTCATTAAAAAGTAAAGTCTTTTAAAAATAATAATGTAGGATGGGAGGTACAAATGAAACAATTGTAGGCAGAAGATACTAATAGTTAAAGCTGAGTGAAGAGTCTGTTATCGTGCTATGTGCATTGGTATATGTTGGGAATTATTCTGAACGCAATCTGTAACCAAAACAATTGCAGGAATTTATTAGCATCATCCTGGCCATACTGACTGAAGTTCCTAAGATGTGGCAGGAGTTTGGCCTTGGTCCAGGCCTGTCCTCCCCTTCCAGAACATGAGCGCCTGTCCCACTAAGCCTCAGTTTGTGTATGTGTAAAATATCACATGGTTCATACCCCAGAATACTTGCAAGCGTCAAAAAACATGGTTTATATGAAAGCACTGTAGTGCCTGGAGCAGAGAAGGGGCTTGGTACACACCAAACTGCAGAGCAGGGAGAGAAGGAAAATGGGGGACCCAGTGCTCTCAGGATTACCATCCTTGAGCCAAGAATGACTCCTTGGCCACGAGAACTGTTTGAGACACAGATGGGAGTAGAGTGTGAGTTCTGTGTGCCACTGTGTTGCCTTCCTAAGACTTCTATATTCCCACAGCTGATATAGGGGAAGGAAACTCCCAGCCTACGAAATGTCCGATACGAGTTCATGTTCTCTAAAATCGAAGAATGAAGTTTAGGAACAGTGGAAGTTAAAAGCAGAATACATTTATTGAGAGAAAGAAAGCTTCTGTCTGAGACAGAGACAGAAGGGATCTCGAGTGGGTTGCTGAGGACCCCACCTTTTTATAGAGCAAAACCATGAGGTGAGGTGGACAAGGTTGGAGAAAATGGGAACTTGACAGGCAGGAGGGCATGAGGTGGAACAGAACTATGGTCAACCAGTAACATTAAGAGTGTAATTACTCAGGTAAAACGGGATCAAATGGGAAGGCTAGCAATTGGGTGTGAATACAAAATAGGGTCTTTGCCAGTAAGGGCTTGGGTTAATGGCTCCTTTTGGCTTCCTCAAGGTGATGGATACCTATTTAGAATAACATTGCTTATGTTTATATTTAGGGTGTGGTTACATTTCTTTTGTCTGGAGATTGGGCCCACAGCAGAGGTGTCTGTTCCTCCAAGTTTGCAAGATATCTGGTCTTCTGCACTGGCGCCTTCAAGGGCTTTGCCCTGACTGCCTATAATATTTCTAATTAACTCAGCTGCCTATAACAGCCATCTCAGCTGGGCCTGTTTCTACCAGAGCTGGCCAGCAGAAAAGCTCAGTGCAATTTGGGTCTTAGGAATTTGATGGATGCTTAAACCTTGATTGATTTGAAAAAGAAACTAGGAAATCACTGTGAAAAGAAACTAGAGCTAGTATATACAGGAAATAGTGGCAGTTGATTATTTTAGCTTCAGGGCTTCTGACCACAAGTGTCCCTTCCCAGCATTGTCCTCAGACTCCACCCCCACATCCCATTACCTACTTACATATGTATGTAAACTCTCTATCCCACATTCCGGCGTTTATAATCTGCCCCCAGTTGAGCCTCATTCCCAGAAAATTCTAGTGACACTGATCCTGCTACTCTTTCCCAAAATTCAAAGATTGGAGAAGGTCCCTCTAGGTCCCCATCTTCTGTACATTATTCACTGTTCTTTCGCTGGGGGCTTTGTTAGAAGTCACCTCGTCTGTATGTTTGGCTTCCATTTTCCACCAAAGGTCCCATGATGGGAACCTTCTGTCCCTGTTTAGTCACTGAATCGGCAAATAAGCTACCCTGCCAACTGTGGGCTGTGCTAGAGGACTGAATAGCTGAAATGAAACATTCATTATCTCTCTTTCCCATTTAATTGAAGTGACATTCTCTGCATCTCTTTTATCACTTCACCTTAAGTTCCCTCTTCTTCCCAGCATTTCTGAATTATGCAGAAATCATTTTAAGGCAGATTTCCAACTACTATCACTTGACTCATTGTCCTGCAGGAATGGAATCTGTCACTTTTAATTTGTTTCTTTTTTCCACCCATTTTGGGCAAAACATTTTGTTAAGGATGTATATTCTTCCCCAAAGTGACTTGTTTTAATGCCAGAAGTATTTAAATGCCCTTATATTGAATGGTACAATCTAATTATGTAACTTAAAGTAAGTTTAGGGAAGGAATAAAAATAAGTCCACAACTTCAAAATTTGAGAAGTGGAGCTTTATATTTCACTGGAATTCAATGCCTTTCTCTATATTTTCCCCTCTTTAGCAGTGAGGCACCTTGCCTTGAGTTTTATGGGCACCAAACACTGGGTAACAGAGATGCTAGAAATGCCTGAGGCTCCATCATAATAAAGTCATTTTAGTATCTGCGATTGTGCCAGGAGCTTGTAATACTTAAATTGGTTTCTGATTACTTTCTACTTGCTAAGTTGCCTTCTTTTCAATTAACACATAATTATTTAGGACTGTGCTACTTTTATTGTTTCACACATCATATCCCAATAGGCAGCTTTTTGGGGATGCTTTCCCGTTGGAGCTACAAGCCATCCCCAGCCCTTTTTGTGCAAGGACAAAGTAGCATGTGGGCCAAGAGGCCAGATGGATGGGAGACCCTCTAGAAATGCCATCACACAGAGAGGCTAAGCGCTCAGCAGGTGCTTGCTGCCTGCACAGCCTCACCAGGCTACCTTTACTCCACGTTCTAAAGATGTGCAGAGTGGAGAAGTCAGGGGCTCGGTCTCCCTTTTGCTAAATGTGACTAAAAATCTTATAATGTGTCAGTGGAGATCAGTAGTGATCAATGACTTTGTATCATGCAATGATAGTTCTCATCTTCAATCTCAAAATTAAGAACAGAACAAAACCCAGAGATTGAAAGTTCTTGCTTGGAAGCTTAGAGGGACCAAAGCATAGTACTTTCATCTATTGGTAGAAAGTGTCAGAATCTCAAGAACTTAGTAACTCATTTGGTTTATTGTCACATTTAATCTATTTTAAGTTGGAAAATAATTTTACATATATAAGCAATACAGTGTGATGTCATGATACATGTGTAGTTTGTGGAATGATTAGATCAAACTAATTAATATATCCATCACCTCGCATTCTTATAATTTCTTTGTTGTTGAACAATTTTCTGAAGGTCATGTAACTAAAAGTTTACATGAATACGAAGACTTAGATAGATAGATAAAGCAGGAGTAAGACTCTGATTGTATGGAGGAATTTGTCAACTACAGTTAAACTCATGTATGACAATGTCAGGATTTTATCGTATGTAGTTTCTCCTGTGAGCTCAATAGGAGCTCACCTGGTTAAATTTCCAGACCAGAAGAGATGGTTAGAAAAACTTCCTAGGTTGATTTGTTCTTTTGCTTAGTTATGTGGTCTTGGAAATGGCCTGTCTCTGTATCCCATTGGCTCCACATTTTTAAAAAATGGCTTATGTTGCCGGGTGTAGTGGCTCGTGCCTGTAATCGCAGCACTTGGGAGGCTGAGACAGGAGAATCCTTGCGAGTTCAAGACCAGCCTGGGCTACAAAGTGAGCTCAAGGCCAGCCTGAATGGCATAGCGAGACCCTGTCTCAAAAAGACAAGGGCTGGGGATCTAGCTCAGTGGTCTAAGCTCCTGCCTGGCAAGCACTAGGTCATGAGTTCAATCCCCAGTGCCGCAAAAAAAAAAAAAAGAAAAAAGTGGCACCTGTTTTAACAGGTTTGATAAACATTCTATTCTGACTTCTGGAGACAGGAATGAGTTACCCAGAACAGGGAGAGTCATTTCTTTACATTGGGATAGTAGAAATAAAACTGATTGGAGGTATATAGCTCCATGATACAACACTTGGTTAGCATGTGTGAAGTCCTGGGTTCAAACCCCAGCACTTCACAAAAGCGGAGAAGGAAGGAAGGAAGGAAGGAAGGAAGGAAGGAAGGAAGGAAGGAAGGAAGGAAGGAAAAAAGAAAGAAAGAAAGAAAGAAAGAAAGAAAGAAAGAAAGAAAGAAAGAAAGAAAGAAAGAAAGAAAGAAAAGAAAAGAAAACTTGTAGGTTTTTCAATCTGATGGCATTTTGATTATTTTTAGGGTATCGTTTACTTCGGATTCTCTTTGCATTACCTATGTGTGTGATTGGTTTTTTTCTTCTTAAGTTTTAGATTATAAACAAGTTCTTCCATAGATTAAAAATGATTCCAAAGAATTGCATTAAATGCAGGCTTATCCTTTTTAGTCATTTTGATCATTTGCACAGCATTCATGAAATCATTTAATTCTCTCATCCTTAGCTTTGTTTTTTAGAAGTTACTTAATTCTTCTGGTTCAGGATAAGATGTAACTTGCTTGGTTCACAGAGTGATTGATATCCTCCCCTGGGATCTCTGAGTTTTCCAGAAGAGCAAAGCAGCACCTGCCAGTTCTGTTTCCTTTGTTCAGCTTTCCATTCCCTGCAAGCATCTTTCTCAAAACCCATGTGTTACATCCTGATGCCGACCTATTACCATACTGAAGGGAAAATTGCCAGAGGGAGGATTCCACCACCCTGAGGGAGCAAGCTCTAGGTGTTCGCTTTTCTTTTGGTGGGCTGGTGGGAAGTGTTGGACACACACCCTGGCTTATAGACAACTGTGAACACAGCTATAAACTAAAGGTTCCTTTGCACTGGGCATCTCAGAATGTGCACAGTGGTAAGGGATCCTTTTAGATTCACTGGGAAACTCAATATTTAAAAGAAAAGATTCTTGCCTTCAAGGAACAAGCATCTGAAAGAAGAAAGAGAATGAAGGAATGAACTCTGGAGGTCAGGAGAGAGAAGCAGCAATGCCCAGCTACAGATACGAAAGCCTGAAAAATTTGGGTAACAAGAATCTAAAAAAAGTTGAAGCCACCACGGAAAATCTATATAAATTGCAGAGACTCCAGGAGAGCAAAAAGCTTCCAAATACTCTGACATCCCTGTGCCCTCCAGCTGAGGATAGAGCCTGTTCTGCAGGCAAATCCAGCCAGCCAGCCATCTATTCATTGTTCATTTGTTCCTGTGACAATTACCTGGTAAGCATGTACCTTTTGCCAGGTGCTGAGTGGACATTGTGGGCACTTGGAAAACAACATGACCACTGCCTTTGAGATCCTTACCATTTGTACACAGTCTGGAGGCCAATTACACTAGTGTCTGGCACAGATCCAGTTATCAGGGATGCAAAGGGAAGCCCATTTTCACCCCACCATCCGTCCAATTGCCTGCCTGAAAATTGATTGTGATCTTGCTATGTGGAGCTCAGCAGGAGCCCTTCATTTAAATCTACTACAATATACTGTCCTCCGTCCAATTGCATGACTTGGCTTCTGGTCCTTTTTGTATTTCTCTACTCCTGGAAGGAAATTGTTATGCAGACGCTTCTAATATGATTTTTTAATTTATGTTCTCCAGTTTGACATTTATTAGAAATAACTTACGAATTACATTGGATAATAGATATTCTTACCTAAAAGTTAGTCTCTATTTATGTTTCTTTTTGCCTAGTTAGCTAATTGATTTATCTTCAAGTGGACTTGGGGGAATAGCTAGGTTTTTAATCCCATCAAGTGTAAACTACAGGATATTATTTATGTATTCCCTGGATGGTTTTATGCAAGTGATGCCACTCTAATACATCAAGCTTGAGCTTCATCTGATCTTTGTTTACTGCATTGATTATGGTTTTTATTTGATCTTTCCTTTAGTTTTCCTCATGCAACTTGCATTCTGCGTTATTTGTTTTTTGTCCTGGCTTTTTAAAAAATTTATAGAGAATCTAAATTATAGAATCTATCTCTCAGCACTGCTCTTTCTCAGTTGACAGTTCATTAAAAAGTTTTTGTTCAGCCTTCATATTATTTCAGCATGACATGTTTTTTAAAAAGTCATTTTGAGAAATATCTTTATTTAACTAGCTGAAATTGCTCCAGAGCTTAATTAGAAGTAGCATATTGCAACTGTTTGGGTGCTATCTTGAGGCAAAATAATTAGTCTGTAATAATAACGCATATTCTAGTAAAGTTGCCATTATTGTCATAGAAGGCTGGAAACTGTCTTCTTAGAGCTCATAAGGACCCTAGGGTACTCTTGTAAACAGCCAAGTTCTAAAGCTCAAGGAAAAGAATTAAAGAAAAATTGTTCTGGCCATAAGCCTAGTGCTCTGGAGTTTCATGGGAGCCCACCCTTGTAGTAACAGGAAGTTGCTGTGTTCCCCTGGCAGATGGAGCAGGCAGTGCGATTCCTGGAGATAGTGCAGTGCATATCCCAGCAGCTATCTGCACACAGTTGCCAAGGGGTAAAGTGGACCATAATCTCTTTGACCTCATGTCCTTTACTTCACAGGGTTGAACATGTCATGGCAGACCCCAGCCCATCATTGTAGGACTGACCAGAATTGCCAGTCCTCACATATATATAGCATACCCTGAATTCTGTCCTGGGTCTTACATTTGTTTGTCAGAATGCAACTGTCCATTGTTCAGTCTTACCAAAATAAATAAATAAATAAATAAATAAATAAAAGTCAATTACAAAATTCAACTGGGGCTATTTTTCAAATTTAATTGAGTGACCTGTGTTTACAATATCTACCAATCCCATGGCTGATGAATGTTGCTGCCCAATCTTGGCTCCTGGTTAATGGACAAAACAGTGATCTCCATGACCCTCTATTGAGAGTTACTTGAAAACACTAATTCCTCCATTCTGGATATGTTTTAATGGCTGCAGGAAAAGCTCTGCAACTTCTGTAACTGAGATAGCAAATTGTATCTTGGGTCATGTGGCTCACGTGTGTGGGCTCCTACCTCCGGCTGATGGGCTTCCTGATGAAGTCTGCAGAGATCTTTTCTTAGAGCTCAGTTCAGGAGGAGTGTGAGAGAAACTGCTGTGACAGTAGGTGTTGGTAGGAAATGCCTGAGGCCGGTACTGATAGAGTCCTCTTTACAGCCCTAGGTGGTAAATCCCTTCTTTCCTCCTCCCAGGGTCACTGCCCTCTAGCAGCTCTGGGATAGCAGGACACAGCCAACTTCTCTAGGCATGCTTAGCTAAAGAGATTATGTTGTCAGATAGCAGAAGTTACCACTAAGTAACCTAGATTCTCCTTACACTCCAGGCTGCTTCCTGCTGTCTAAGTAGGGAAGTGTAATTAAGTTTATTATCTGTGACCTAATGCTAATTCCTCTTGCATGCTTGCCTTGTGCAAAGGAGAGGGCGATTTACAGTGAAGTAGCTGGACTGAGCCTTATTATTGTTAACACTTTCAAGGGTTATAAAACGAATCTACTGAGTGAACGAGCTTGAGACAGTGCTCTGGAGTCATTTTGTGACAGCCCGAATTGCATATTTCATCATAGTAAAGTAATGTCAAGGTGTTGAGAAATATTATTAAAATTGTATAATATCAATGAATCAAATAATTAAAACCTGTGCTGAAATTGTTGTCAGATCCCTTTCCTATCGACTTTTAGCTTTTTAATTTTCCTTCAACAAGTAGAGTATGATTAAAATTAACGTGGCGCATGGGTCAAATGATACTAAAGTAAGCCATAGTTCCAAAACATCCCAAGCCTGCAAGCTTGTGTCTTAAGAGTATGTTCAAATTCATAACTTAAAAAGGCCAGCTAAGCAAAAATAATTTAACAATATAACATTAAGACATTTCAACTTCAGGGCAGGATTCTATTTGTACATTTTCATTTTTTAAGATTTGATTTTGTTTTCATTTTTAGTGATACTTTTCAATGCTACTTTCAGGAGCTATTATTTTGATCTGTTTTCTTCATTTTGCTTGTGCCGATTTCCATGATTAATTTGGAGAATATGTACATCTAATTCTATGAGTTTCTCATAAGCAAAACCTCCCAACTTCACACAGGACAGGGAGACTTGACCTGATCCAAAAACCCCACGCAGTCTAGGGTGTAGCTAATTGAAATGCCAAGCCCACAAAGGAGGCAGAGCCTAATGTGTAATTATGTTGTTTTCTCTTGATCTTTCAGAGTCTTCCTGAGAGCAATTAATCAGTATGCAGATATGCTGAACAAGAAATTTTTGGATCAAGCCAATTTTGAGCTACAGGTAAGAGAAGAGGCAGGCCCATCCTTTGTGGAGGAATCATGGTAAAACAAATGGCCAGTCCGCACCAGTAGTTTATTTCTAATCTTTGAACTTAATTGGTCTCTCATCCGAGGTGTGGAAATGGAATTTACAATATGTATTATTGGAAGCCAGGAGTGAAAATTATGCCTCGAGGGCGTTTGCTCAATTTAGCAAGTTAGGAGATGGAACTATTTCAGAGAGAAACCACTGAATCAGAGTGACAAGGAGGGGATTCTCCAGGCAGGGAGGCTACTGACCCAGTATGTGGGGCTGCCAAGTTTGTCTCAGTCCTAAGGCATGGAGAGTGAGGGGTCGGTGGAGAAGCTGACTTGCTTCACTGAGCTCAGCTTGCTTTTAGGACTGTTTGCCCCTGATTACTCTACTGGCTTTCTGCTACTTGTTATGTTCCCAGACCCAAAATCTTCACCAGGTGGTTAATCAGTTTCAAAAATGCCTGTTCAGTGCTTGCAAAGTGTGTGTGTGTGTGTGTGTGTGTGTGTGTGTGTATTGTGTCTCCAGAAGGATTGATTTTGCCTGACATGATTTTTATGCATTGTGCACTTGGGATTTGTGGCTCTCAGTTCATTGCACCCCGGAGGCATACCTGCTAATAACGATTTTATTTGTCATTATTGGTACTTAAAATATTTTACTGAAGTTTACAAATAAAAAGGAATCATCCAGATGCTAACAGTATGTTTTATTTCCTGGGTAGGATTGTTCTCTGAGAAGGAACTTGAGAAAAATACAGTCAATAAATGTTCCAAAAATGTATTACCAAATAACAAAAATTAGACACCCACATACTTTCCCATTTGCATTGCCTTCAAAAAAAAATTGGAGGTAATACTTAGTATAAAAAGTATCTGTGGTCTTTTTTCTTTTATGAATTAAAAATTTTAAGATTCTCATTTATCAGCATTATAGAACTAGATGACAATATGGCAAATGCTAAACATCTAGACATGTTACTTTTTATAATTTTATCGTTTTATCTGCTTAATGCTTATTTTCATATGTCATAGAGAGATACATCCTCATTGTAAAATATTTATGCAAGGTAGATCAGTATACCAAGTTAAATCTAAAACACTCCTTCTAACCCTTTTGCAACTCTTATTCCCTCTCTGCAGGGGTAACTTAAAACTAATTGTTGTATGCATTTACTAACACTTTAATCATTTATATGGGTCTATGCATGTTTTATATTTGCTTTTAAAATTGGTTCCTGCCCTGTGTTTTATAGTCATGTCATTTTCCACAATCCAGATGTAACAACATACATTCAGCCATTTCTGCACTGATGACCTACAAGCTTTTGTGGTTTTTCATTATCCTAAGCCTTACTACCATGTACCCATGAGACGTGTACCTTAGTGAATGAATTGCTGTAGAATAGTTTGATTGCCAGGCAAAATAGTGTGAAAATTTAAACTTGATGGATAATAACAAATTGCCCTCCTAAAATGCGTTAGCAGTTTGCAACTTTTCCACCTTCCTTGAGAGCAGTTACCTCCTAGCTTGGTTGAGAATACTTATCAACAGTGGACATTTTGACTAGGAACTGCCTAGTCATTTTGTCTGTTCATTTTTCATTTGGGCCGTTTGTCTTTTTTTAAATTTTGTTATATAGTTGGAATCCTAAAATCTGTTTACATTAACTAAACATGTATATGAACTATGTGAAAATATTTGATTTTTCTGTAGACAAGTTAGTCATTTTGTGGCTATTTTATGTTTTGTTTGGAAAATCTCTTCTTGCTTCAATATTTTAACTATTTTTTATAGTTAATATCTGCTAATACCTTTAGAGTCCTGCTTTTTTCCTTCTAATGTTCAGGTTTTAAATCTATGTGGAATTTCTACAGTTAGGGTTAGGATAAGGGTCTAACTTCGCTTTTCCCCACAAATTTTGTCTATAGATTCCTCTGTCCCAGTGACTTGAAGTGCCCTCATTAGCATAATTGCAAGAATACATATGTGTCCCTTCCATTTTCTGTGTTATTACCTTAGTGGCTTCATGCTACAGCTTTACGCCAGCTGGTAGAGCCAGTATTTCTCTGTTAGTTTTGTACTACAAAATTACCTTGGCCAGTTTTGTGTGTTTTCTCTTTCATGTGAAGTTTTAAAAAAAGTAATTGAGTTTCTTTTTTAAAAACATACCAGTTGGTTTTAACTGGAGTTCCACTAATCTTATAAATAAATCCTGGGGGAAATCTTACACTATTGAGAGAATACTACCTTGTTTCTTGTTGTTTGATGAGGGTTTGGCAAGAGTCATGGTTACACCATGGCTCTTTAATAATCTTGGTCCTATAAATGAAAAGAAGGAATAAGGGGTTAGTGACACTGTTGTTTAAAAAGAAGCATTCATGTGTTGTTGCTGGTGTTGTTTTCAAAGGCATCATGTATAAATTAAGATGTGTTCTGGTGCCATGAAGATGTGGCTATCATCCTATTAGTGACACTGTGATTCTCAAAATGCACCCAACATTGGCTATTGATTGCCAGTGTGTTGGCGATGAAGACATAGGTGAAAAGTGTTAGTTCCAAAACCAAAAGCAAAAGAACAACATGTATTTTCTGGACTGGAGTCACTCAATTTACAAAAGAGACCAAAAGACAAAATACCTTTCTGGACAGTGATGGAGTATGGTCTGTGAGGTTCAGGGAACCTGGCCAACTTCACCTACTATCTGTAGTTTTGGGCATTTCTCAGTCTCCTCTGTGGGATGAGGTTAGAGCACCTCCCTGGTAGTTCTGCAGGGATCAAAGACCCTGTTTTGTTGCATTAGAAAGTGGAGGTTCCTAATCAGGTCTCGATAAATGGAGTCCAGCACACCCCTTATATCTTATAAAAGCTCTTAAATTTCCATGTTCCTCAGAGATAATTATAGAGCCAATAATGTTATTACCTTACTGCAATACAACTTTTTGCAACTATCTCATTTGATTATCATCCCTGGTTAGTAAATGAGAAAGCCTACACAAATTTCTTTTAAATGACATTTTGCCTTTTAAACCACATATAATCCATAAACCCTTGAGATAAGAAATATTCAATGTTTGTATGTTTTCCTGAATTGTTTAGTGTGTAGATAATGTTTTGGTATAATAAAGAACTCATAGGGCAGTGGTGGTGAACCTATGGCATGCATGCCACACTGAGCTGCTTGTATCATTGAAAGCTCTCAAAGGTTTCCCATCATTGTCATAAGGGCTGGAATGGTAGAGTACTTGCCAAGCATGCTCAAAGGTTGGGGGTTTGATCCCCAGAACCACAACCACCACACACACACACAAAAAGAAAAAAATCAAGTCCACATAAATAATTGAAATCTATATTTTTCTTCAGTAAGGGTCTCCATGATATGACAGTAAGAGATGATACTCACTGAGTATTTATCACATGCTCTGTGCCACTGTACCTACATACTCCACCTTTGCATGCCTATATATATGTATGTGTATTTCTTTGATCCTTCTAGCAAGCCTCTAAGGTAGGTGCTATTGAAATTTCAATTTTCTCATTAAGGAAACTGAGGCACTGAGAGGGCTTAAGTTAGTTTCCCTTGTGGACTACATAGCCAGGATTTGAGTAGATACACCTTGAACCTGGCTTAGCCCTAAACCACAGTGTAGGAGTTTTCTTTTAATAAACATTTCAGAAGTATGTGTCAAACAGATGTTAAATATCCCAGAGCCTTTTTGAGATCATGCATTAAGCTGTTCAACAACTGCATCTCCTTTTTTCGGTTTTCAGCTATGGAATAACTACTTTCACCTGGCCGTTGCTTTCCTCACTCAGGAGTCCTTGCAACTGGAGAATTTTTCAAGTGCTAAGAGAGCAAAAATCCTTAACAAGTAAGTCCTCATCCAGCTCTAAAACTGCAGGAGCCTCCAACTGTATTAACATAATTTTCATGTCATCTCTAAGCCAACTAAGTACAAATTGAGATGTAATCACGGTGTGATGAAAGAGTGATTTTAAATCATGAATTGGGTTTTGCCTTTTCTAGCCCCTGAATCTAAAATTGCAAGATTCATTCTGGTAGGTTCAACATTACTTCTGTTCAATACAATTAGCACAACACAAAATTTGAGTTTCTGGAGATAGTGACTTTTCCTGTGCACTATTCTGATGTCATTCCACATGGTTTACTTTATTGCTTAATTCTCCAGTTTTGTTTCTTAAAAGGAGGCTTCTGATGAAAGCCCTTGGTACTGTTGGGGTTATCCAACAACTCACAGTGGACTTTGAGTTATTAGTGATTTCTTTCTTGGCAGCAAACAACCCCCATCTTCTTCCAGGTAGAAAATTTAAGTGAACTGATTGGTTCCCTGTGTCAGTGCAAGCAAACTTCACTGAAACTCCATGAAGGCCAAGGTCTTTACCAGGTGCTTTTGACTCTGTCTTCCCAGTCTGCATCCTGCACTGCTTCTGCTCCAATATCAAGGAAAACAATTCTTTTCAGATTTCCTGCCAACATCTGGTGTCCCAAGGCCTAACCTCTTCTCTTTTTGCCTCAGTTTCACTAATTTTCCACTACTTTGAGTGTTCCTTTCATGAACAGTCTTGTTAAGAGTTTTGAACTGGGACTACTATTGCCAGGTAATTGTATTTATAATTTCTCCACAATATCCTGGCTGCACCAAGGCTTTGGTGAGGCCCTGCCATTCCCTGAGGTTAGGGAGGAAGCTTCAGAAGATGGCAATTGTTCAACCTTCTGTATTTTTTCTAATTGTTTATCTTCCCTGCAGGGCAAACAGAAAGCATACTGTCCTTGGAGAGTAAGATGTATTTTAGCAAGTAATTTACCTAGCTTGTACTGTGTACCATTGATCTTCTAAACATTTTGCATGCATTTTTCATATACATTCACTAAAACGCAAAGTTACTCATTAATACCGTTCATCATCTGTATTTTCCGAATGAGTATGGTGAACTTAAGGGTGCCCAAGTAACTGGCCAAAGTGATCTGTGAATCAAGTAACTGGCAAAAGCAGATTCCCAAGTTCAGGCAGCTTAGAGCCCAAGGTTTTAACTTGTGATCCTTTTAGGACCTGCAAGCATTTGATCTATACCTATCTAATTGAATGTCAGCTTTCACCTGGCCAGCTTTCCTTTGCACCCCTCCCCCAAGCTGGGTAACTGCATTCTGAGAGCCATGATGTAGGCAATGGACATTGTCAGAAGGTAGAAATGTACCTGCCAAGCCAAATACTAGAGGCTGAGTAGGTCCCACCTAAGACTGCTGGCCTGCTGGCCCAATGCACCGCCCGAGAGCCTACACAGGTGTTTCTCACTTACCTTGATCCGCAGCATCCAATAATAGACTTTTCCAGGATGAAGGTTCTGCAGACTTTCCCAACCTGGAGCTTTTGCTTCTTCACATTCATACGTCCTCAGGCCCAGGATGAAAATGAGGGCTGGCTGCTTATGACCCGCACTTTCGTTGCTTCAGTGCTCTTGTGGTGGAAATTACTGTCATAGAAACACTAGTCACCAGTACACACTCAGCACCACACTGTAACTCACACAGGGTTGTGAGGGCTCCGGGCCCTTTTATCCATCCCACAGAAGGAAAACTCAGTGTCAGCTGGGGATCGCTGCCCACGCAGGCTCTGCTTACTGAGGGATGACATCAAGATCCCAATTTACTGCCGACTCCTGAATCCATTTGTTGCCAAGCACCTGCACTTCCTACCTCTAGAGGTGCCCACGGGAGAAAAGAGATGCCTGATGACTGGGAACCTGCCTAAACGAGCTGGTAAACCACTTTGATGTGGAGCACTGTCCAGGCCAGGGTAGGTGGCTCAGCAGTGGACCCTCCTACTGCTGTGACAACAGCCTAAGCCTAAGTGGTGTCAGCACATGCACTAACCATGCAGTGCCCCTGCTTGATTGACGAGAAAAATGTTCACTTCCCACATGACTGTGTGGATTTGAGGTTCAAAGCCAAAGAAAACTAAGCCAGCTGGTGTCTGCCTTTCCAGAGCTGGCTAGCCTGGAAAGAGACAGAACAAATAAATTTCATGATGAAGACATTTACAGTTTAGTGGATAGAGAGAAAAAATAAGGAGTGGAGTGGAGTAAAAGTGGGTAGTGACCAGGCCTTTGGCAGCTGGGAGATGGGCTTAGAGCACACAGCCTGGGAACCACTGACCTCCCAGGAGAGGACACTTCATGGCTAGGAGGGGAAGGAAGCCGAGAGGTCTGCCACTTGAATAGCCAGTGCACAGGGGGACATCACATGCAGAAGGGCATGGCTCCATCTGTAAGTAAAGAGATGCGCTGAGTTTAGAAGCTTAAGGGAACAGTAGAGTCTAGGGACCTTGGACTTGGGGGCAAGGAAGGACAGGCAGGGGATATGGGGATGGATCCCATGAGTTGGAGCCACTAGAGCCACATACTGGATTCGGTGTGGAGCTCAGTGAAGCACATTGCACTCACTTAATTTTGTCATTTTGTTGCCTCAGAACTGTCTCCATGTGCCCTGTCAGCTACTGCAGGGGTCATGAATCCAATCATGGTCATCTGAGTGGGCATCCTCTACCCCTTCTAGCCTAGTTTATCTTTGTTCCTACCAACCAGGCAGCTCCTTACCTTTACCTGCTCTGCAGCATTGTGGCTCACAACTGAAGAAAATTCTCCTATCAGAAGACTTGCCTGTTTACTCCTCTTATTTAATGCTCTATCCTCCTAATGATAGAGATCAAGGGACAGGTAAGATACTCATTTCAGCAACATTCTCCAAAAGTGCCTGGGAGTAACATAAAAGAACGAACCATACCACACAGAGAACTGATTAGATCAAACTAAAATTTAGTACAAGATTTTTCCTGCAAAGCACAAAATAAATAACCCCTGGAAATCAGTCTATAATAAGAAAGCATAGATACCTCAACCTTCACACATCCTTGATGCTGAGGACCCAAAAGGAAGAACACTTACCCACAAAGTCCTAAATCTGGCCATCACTCCTCCCTCCCTCCACCCTCCAGGCCTTTTACATTATTGGGGCTCTGGAAATATGAATAAAGTATAGAAGAGTTGACTTTTGGGTTGTTTGTTTTGTAAGGAGGGCCTACTGTATACATTGTTTTTTTTGTTGTTGTTGTTTGTTTTGTTTTCAAAATCCATTTTATTTCAACAAGAAAAAGAGAAAAAAAAGGGAAAAAAACTAAAAATTTCAAAACATGTCAATCAGGGGACAACAATGGTACATACATTGCACATTGTCATCCCCAAATCATTCACCCAGAGCACAAGACATCTGCATTCAATTGTCCCAACAATACCAGCACAAATCTTTCTCTTCAGTGAACTCAGTAGTATAACTATTTTGTTTTTTTTATAACTATACCTATGTTATTTCTTTCAGCTTCTCACACTAATGAGACAATATGATGTTTACACATGTGTGTCTTATTTATTTCACTAATGAGGATTGTCTCAAGTTGCATCTATTTACCCATAAAAGTCTTCAGTTTTTCCTTCTTTATGACTGAGTAGTACTACATCGTACAAAAATATCACATCTTTTTTATTCATTCCTCAGTCGATGGGCATTTAGGTTGTTTACATTTGACTATTACAAATTGTGATGCTGTAAACATGAGTACACACATATTGCTGTGGTATGATATTTTTAATTCCTTTGGGAAGATACTCAGAAGGAGAATAACTGGGTTGAATGGGACCTCTATTCCTAGTTCTTTGAGGAATCTTCACACTGATTTCCACAGTGGTTACACTAGTCTGCATTCCCACCAACAGTGGAAAAGGGTTCCTTTTTCCCTACAGCCCCACTAGCATTTGTTATTGGTTGATTTCTTGATAATAGCCGTTCTTTCTGGAGTGAGGTGGAATCTCAGTGTTGTTTTAATTTGCATCTCTCGAATGTCCTGTGATGTTGAACATTTTTTCACATATTTATTTGCTGTTCGTATTTCTTCATTTGAGAAATGTATATTCATCTCAGATGCCCATTTTTGGATTGGGTCTTTAAATCTAGAGAGGATTGATTTTTTTTGAGTTCTTTATATGTTCTTGAGGGTAATCCTTTGAGGAACAGCTGTCAAACATTTACTCCCACGTTGTGGGTTGTCTCTTCACTCTGTTGGTGGTTTCTCTTGTTGTGCAAAAGCTTTTCAGTAGGGTGAGATCCCAGTTGTTGATTCTTTGTGATAGTTTCTGTGCAATCTGGGTTTTGTTCATAAAGTCTTTGCCTACACCAATGTCTTCAAGAATTTTACCTACTCTATCTTCCGGCAGATTTAATGTTTCTGTTTTTATATTAAGATCTTTGATCCCTTCTGATTTAAACTTAGCACATGATGAAAGACATGGGTTCAGTTTTAACCTTTGGCATGTGTAGAGCCAGTTTTTCCAGCACCATTTATTAAAGAGGCTATCTTTCTTCCAGTGAATGTGTTCGGCACCTTTGTCAAAGATAAGTGGCTTAGTGTGTCCACAGTTGTATCTGCATCTTCTAATCTGTGCCATTGATCTTTGGGTCTGTTTTATTGCCAGTACAACATTGTTTTTAATCACAATAATTTTATAGTATAATTTCAAGTCAGGGATTCTGATGCCCCCTGTCTTGTCTTTGTTGCCCAGGATTGCCTTTGCTATTCTAGTTGTCTTCTGGTTTCAGATGAATTTTAGGATTGTTTTCTCTAATTCTGTGAGATATGCTGTTGGAATTTTGATTGGGATTGCACTGAATCTGTGTAACAGTTTTGGAAGTATGGCCATTTTCATTATATTGGTTCTTCCTACCCAAGAACATGGGATATCTCTCCATTTTCTAATATGCTCTTCAATCTCCTTTTTCAGAATACTGTAGTTTTCAATGTAGAGGTCTTTTATATCCTTTGTTAGATTATTCCTAGATATTTCACTTTTCTAGATGCTATTGAAAAAGGTGTTATCTCCCTGATTTCTCTCTCAGTAAGTTTATTATTCGTGTACAAGAAGACTATTGATTTTTGAGTGTTGACTTTGTAACCAGCTACATTACTGAATATGTTTATTAAATCTAGAATTCTTTTGGTGGAGTTTTGGGGTCTTCTAAATAAAGTATCATGTCTTCTGTGAATAACGATAATTTAACTTCTTCCTTTCCTGTTTTTATTCCTTTTATTTCTTTCTCTTGTCTAATTGATCTGGCTAAAGTTTCCAGGACTATGTTGAATAAGAGTGGAGACAGTGGACAGCCTTGTCTTTTTTCTGATTTCAGTTTTTGTCCATTTAATATGATATTGGCTGTTGGTTTGTCATAGATGACCTTTATCAGATTGAGATAAAGACCATCTATTCCAATTTTTTGTAGGATTTTTATCTTGAATGGATGCTGGACTTTGTCAAAAGTTTTTTCTGCATCTTTTGAGATGATCATATGATTTTTGTCCTTGGCTCTGTTAATATGGTGTATTACATTTATGGATTTACATATGTTGAACCATCCCTGCATCCCTGGGATGAATCCCACTTGATCATAATGTACAAACCTCTTGACGATTTGCTGCAATCTGTTTGCCAGTATCTTACTGAGGATTTTTGCATCAATGTTCATTAGGGAAATTGACCTATAATTCTCTTTCTTAGATGGATCCTTCTCTGGTTTTGGTACTAGGGTAATGCTTGTTTCCAGGAATGAATTTGGGAGTATTGCTTCCCTTTCAATTTCATTAAAGAGTTTGAGAAGTAGTGATGTTAGGTCTGCTCTAAATTTCTTGTAAACTTCAGCAGTGAATCTGTCAGGGCCTGGGCTTTTCTATAGTGATAGGTTTTTTATTTTAATTACATCTTTGATTTCATTTATTGATATTGGGTTATTTAGGATTTGTATATCTTCTTGATTCAGCTTTGATAATTTGTAATCTAAGAATCTGTCCATTTCTTGTGTATTGTTTTGGGGTTTTTTTGCTTTGGTTTGGTTTTTGCAACAGGGTCTTGCTATGCAGTTCAGGCTGGCCTTGAGTGCACTTTGTAGCCCAGGCTAGTCTCGAACTTGCCACAATCCTCCTGCCTCAGCCTCCCACATACTGGGATTACAGGTGTATGCCACCATGCCAGGTGACCATTTCTTCTATATTTTCCATCATATTAGAATACAAGTTTTCAAAGTAAGTATAGATGATTTTCTGGATTTCTGGTAGGTCTGTTGTGATTTCACCCTTTTCATTCCTAATTGTGTGAATTTGAGTCTTTTCTTTCCTTTTTTGATAAGGTTGGCTAAGTGTTTGTCAATTTTATTTAATCTTTCAATGAACCAATTCTTTGATTCATTGATTTTTTGGGGTTTTTTTTAATCTTCAGTGTGTTAATTTCTGCTCTGATCTTCATAATGTCCTGCCCCGTACAACCTTTTGACTTAGCCTGCTCTTCTTTTTCTAGAAGTTTGAGATTCACCATTAAGTTGTTTTATATGTGCCTGCTGTTTTCCTGAGCTGGATATTTACTGCTGTCAATTTCCCTCTTCAGACTGCTTTCATTGTGTCCCACAAGTTCTAGTATGTTGTATTGTCATTATCATTCAACTGTAAAAACTGTCTAATTTCTTCTTTAATTTCATCTGTGACCCATTGGTTGTTCACTAGGGTGATATTTTCATGCATTTAAAGTTCTTGTGGTTCCCTTTGGCATAGATTTCCAATTTCATTGCACTGTGGTCTGATAGTATGTATGGGATAATTTCATTTCCTTTGCATTTATGTAAGCATATTCTATGAGCCAGTATATGGTCTATTTTGGAGAATGTCCTGTGTGCAACTGCAAAGAATGTGTATTTTGATGTTGTGGGGTGGAACACTCTATAAACATACACTAAGTCCCTTTGTTCAAAAGTTTCATTTAGTTCTAATATTTCATTGTTGATTTTTTTGTCTATTTGATCTGTCTTTTTGTGACAGTAGGTTATTGAGGTCTCCCAATACAATTATATTAGGGTTTATTTAGTTTTTCATGTCCATTAGTAATTGTTTTATACAGTTGGATGCAGTGGCATTTTTTGCATATATTTTTATGATTGTTATCTCCTCCCCTTGGATTATTCCATTTATGAGCATGTAGTGACCTTCTTTATCTCTCTCAATCAGTCTTGGCTTGAAATTCTCTTTGTCTGCAAATAGAATAGCTATCCCTGCTTTTTTCTGGGTTCCTATCACATGGTGTATTGTTTTCCATCCTTTGACATTCAGTCTATGAATTTCTTTTTGAATTAAATGTGTTTCTTGTATGCAGCATATTGTTGGATCTTGGTTCTTGATCCATTCTTCCAGTCTGTGTCTTTTGACTGGTGAATTGAGAAGATTAACATTGATGGCTATAACTGATATGTATTGACTTACCCTTGTCACATTATTTCCGTGTTGTTGGCTTTCCCCTCCCTCTAATTGTTTGCCTTCCCTGGTGGATTCCTTCTGTTGGGGTTCATGCAGCTGTAGTCCTTATAATCCTTTTCTACAGTGTCCTTCGGAACATTTTGGAGTGCTCGTTTGGTGATCATAAATTTCCTCAGATGTTGTTTGTCATGGAAATATCTTATTTTTCCATCAATTTTGAAAGATTGTTTTGCGAGGTACATCAACCTGGGATGAAAGTTATTTTCCTTTAGAACTTGGAGCAGTTCACTCCAAGCTCTCCTTGACTTGAGAGTTTGTGCTGAGAAGTTAGCTGTGATTCTGTTGGGCTTTCCTTTATAGGTGATTTGCTTCTTTTCTCTAACAGCTTTTAGGATTTTGTTCTTGTGTTGAATTTCTGGAATCTTGACTATGATATGCCTGGCTGTAGATCTTTTTTGATGATTGCTAATTGGAGTTCTATATGCCTCATTTATCTGAATGTCAAATTCTTTTTCTCTACCAGGAAAGTTTTCTGTCATATCTGTGAACATTTTTTAAGTGTCATTTATGATATCTCCTGCTTGTTCATTGACACCAGTTAATCCTAAATTCTTCTTTGGCTCATATAGCATCTGCTGGATTTCTCATGGTTCCTTGTTATTTTTGAGAAATCTCTCTTTTCCTGGTTGCTAACTGCAAGCCTGTCTTCAATATCTGAGATCCTGTCTTCACATTAGCCTAATCGGCTTCAAATACTTTCAATGGAGTTTTTATTTTCCTGGGTATCTGCTTGAATCTGCTTCATGGATTCCATTTATTTCCTATGCTGAGTTTCCATAATTTTCTTAAGCTCATCTATTTTTTTGTCTGTGTCTACTCTAATGTTGCTAAGCATGGTATGTATTTTGGTAATCTCTGTAGTCATCTGAGAGATTATTTCTGATTTAATTTTTTGCAGAGCCACATTCAGTTGCTTTATTGTTACCACTTCAGAGAGTCCTGTTGGACTCTTTTGGATTGTCCCACCTCATTGACCCCTGGGTTTGCCTTCAGTAAACTGGATGTCTGGGGTTGCGTTTTGCTTAAGTGTCTTTTCATTTTATCTTGTCTCTTTTTTTAGTTTAATTCCTGGGGTGATGCTTGTAAGTTGCCTATGTTGGCTTGCTTTATTGGTAATATTTAGCACACTTAGGTGATGATTACTTCTCTGAGGTATCTTCCAGGTGTAGCTGATTTTTGGTTCTTGAGTCTGTTGGAAGATCTTATCTCTTTGGTTTGTTGGAGATGAGAAGTTGTTGGTTGTTTGGCCTAGTCCTTGGTTCTTTGGCACTGTGCCAACATATTTTCTGTGACTGTTAATCTCAGTCATGAAATACCAGGACCCACAGCTGTTGAGAACAATTTGTCAGTTTTAGTTGTAGTGGTACCAATAGCATCAAACACAGCCTATAAAACAGCAAACTGAGCTAACCCTTAATTTGCAACTTTTAATTGTATGAACTAGATCTGTGATTGTATAAAAAAATGTAAAATACCAGATAAGTATGTACAATATATAAGTCCATACTGTGTCAATTTTACCCTCAGGGGTTAAAATTTAAAATGGATTAAACAGAAAATAGAGAATTGGAAGAAGAGAAAGGGATTAGAAGTATGGTTGGAGGACAAAGGGGGATCATGCCAACCTGGGAAAATTGGTGCAGAAGACTGAAGGAAAAGAGAAATGTAAGAGTTTAAAAGGAAGAACAGAAC
Source organism: Cuniculus paca (assembly GCA_004365215.1). NCBI lineage: Eukaryota > Metazoa > Chordata > Mammalia > Rodentia > Cuniculidae > Cuniculus > Cuniculus paca. The sequence goes on from RJWT010000582.1 coordinate 61,598, forward strand.
AGAACCACAGCCACAAAGAGGTTGGGAACCACTTTCACACTCATGTAAAAACAATGAAGGAGAAAGAGAAAAAAAGAAAAAGAAAAACAGTCTACTTCCAGCATCCTCTCTGGTTTTACTAGTGGACAGTCTGTGGAGACATAGTCCTGTATCATGTCAATCTATCCCAGCAAGCCAACAGTTGCTTTTTGGCAGGGCAGTGGACAATTTCAGCAGGCCTGCCTTGAGACCAAACTCATTGGGCTTGCTGCAGTCCAAGCAATTTCCACAGGTCCATGCCCAGCTGGGAGCTGCTATATCAAGCTGGCAACAGTTCTGGGTTCCAAGCTCAGCCTGCTCATCTCCACAATGGCTCCCAGCTTATCGCTCTCTCCCTGCAGGAGGACTAAGTCCGCTGCACTCACTACCATCCTGTGGAGTCCTCCATGTCCGCTGCTCCTCTCCACTGCTGTGTCTCTCCACAGAGGCCTCTGGGGCCTCTATCCTTCACTGTCACGGTTTCCATGCATCCCCAGGTTCAAACAGCTCCTCTTGCACAGGAAGTCCCATCTCATGGTGAAGGTGCCACCATCTACTGCCTTCTTCATTGAAGTTTTTCTTTTCACTCTCTCTGTGGGCTTCAACTCACACTTTCAATTATTCTTGGATCCAGGGGACCCACTTCCTTCCTTCTTGTCTTTCTCATGATGCTATATTCCAGTGTGTGGACAGTGACTCTCAGAAAGACTTTTCTCTGCTGTTTACTGCTCTCCCATCTTCGAAGTGTTGGCTTTGGATTAGCAGCCAATTTGATAATTTCAATATGCATGCTACTGTCTGTCCTCCTGTGAACAATGTAGCCAGTGCATGTCTATCTTCAGAACTTGGCTCCAGAAGAGCAGAGGAAGGTTCATGAATTGGACCTCCAGCCAGGCTGAGCTTATGGTACCTATTTAGAATGTTTAGTGCAAGAAAGTAAAAAGTTCAGTGGCAAGAATCTAGCCCTGTATGTGAACCATGTACAGGCAACACACACATGCGCGCGCGCACACACACACACACACACACACACACACACACAAAGACCT